>WYDF02270336.1:0-18130 GCA_009867245.2 Adranes taylori | reverse complement strand
GGATTTTTATTAAATTATTAAAGGGTTTGGAATAGTTTAATAAATATAAATAGTATTTACTTTTTTTCGCAGTAAGATGAATTTTTTAATTAAGTAGGTGCTAATTTCGAAAATTGTAATGAAAAGGGTATGCTAAGAATTAGTTGTAAAAATTGAGGTAAGCTGAACACAGTGGAAATTTGATTTTTAAAGTCGCCTTTTCAATTAAGATCACTGTTGAAGTAGCTTTGCCCATCTTTAGGATGGTCTGATGCTTCTCAGAAAAAAAACCCAATGAAAGTATTGTACGAGGTGAATTTTGATTGTTAAGACCCTCGCTTCATTGCTATACATTGATGGTACATCTCAATTAGTAAAGGTGTTAATTTGTCCAAATGCATAACACATGGCTGATACAATACATAATTCCATATATGTGTAAGGGAATAATTCATAGTATGACATCTTAATATATGCAAACTTACATACATTGAACGTTTAAATGAAAAGTTTTGAGAATTGGTTGACGGGACATTCATAGCGCAATGGTTAAGTATCAGATTCATAGTCCGATGCAATGAGACCTTACGCCTATATTTGGAATAAGAAAAGGTGTTGATAACAGCTATAAATCTATGCTTGAAACACGTATCCACCTTGCCTCAATTTTTACTACTAATTCTAAAAATATCCTTCTCATTATAATTTTCGAAATTAGCACCTACTTAATTAGTTTTATGATTTTGAGCAATAATAAGTTTTGGGACATTTTGGGATTTTTTAAATATTTTGAAATTTGATAGAATTTTGAGTTTTTTTGAAATTTATGAGATTTGTAA
This sequence comes from Adranes taylori, assembly GCA_009867245.2. Lineage (NCBI taxonomy): Eukaryota > Metazoa > Arthropoda > Insecta > Coleoptera > Staphylinidae > Adranes > Adranes taylori. Next base: position 17,312 of record WYDF02270336.1, on the reverse strand, counting down.
ACGTCGTGTTAATATACACGAGGTGATGAACAAATTGCGTTTTGTTGTGCAATTTAAATACAAATAGTAAAACTGTGATTGTGAAGGTAGGGATTTTGGCGACAAAAAATCTTCTTACTCTACCCAATTTTAACTAACCAATTTTACTGTACCTACTTTCAAACTATGTCTAATTACCGATTTAATACATCAATTTTCATGAAAGATATTTCTTCGGATATCACAATAGTGAAATATTGAATGTTGTGCATTTATGAATTTTATCTTTTTGTAATCATTTGAGTTTGTGAAATATACATATATAAGCTCATTCTGAAAGTTCTATTTCATACTAGTAGTTCAGCCTGTGATAATATTAACCTTAAATTAAATTGACGACAAAGAGAAATTCTGTAGAAGAGTTGGTTTCAGGTATCAGCACTCATTAGGAATTTTTTTATAAAATAGTATGACGGATAGTGATTTTTTTTAAACTAAAATAAGGGATGTCAGGTGGGTGCAATATTTTGAATAAGCAGGAGGTGAATAAACAAATTGGGATTTCAAATAAAATATAACTTATTTAATTAAAATAATTAATTAATTATTTTAATGAAATAAGTAAATTATTTAATTAAAATAATTAAATAATTATTTTAATTAAATAATTTAATGAGATCCCTTATTTTAATTTAAAAAATATCAATATCAATATAATTTATGTAATTAAAATAATTATAATTAAATAATTATTGTAATTAAATAAATTATATTTTATTAATATATTTTACATTCACTTATATAAAAAAGTCTTATATCGCATATGCGAATTTATGTTACTGTTATTAAAAAATTAGATATCGTTAAGGTGTTTGAACTATTGAATTCAAGTCTTCAACGGGGCGATCGTCGGCTGCGTGAGAATGTTATAATCCAAGCTAGATAAAGAAAAATTAAGTTCTCCGTTGCACCACAAGCAACATAGCATGTAAACATAGCAAGGATTACTAAGATGGTTCAACTATTTTATTAGTTGGGTGTGCTGATTTATGAAGTTTGTCACTTTGCAGGAAGGTTTCAAATAATATTTCCGATATTGGTATCCAGTTCAACAACACATCCTTATAACACATTCCCCATTATAGGCAATATTATCTTAATTCTTCATGCAGAAGAAATACGGAGTTTTTCCAAAACATGCTAATTTATATTTGAAAACAAAGAACGTATAATTCCAAAACTTTTTCATTCCAAAGTTTAGCATATAGACTCATTGATGGATTGAGATTAGATATCTTTAATTATTCTGTAATAAGATGTTTAAAAATATATTCCGCATATATAACATTGTTAAAACAATCCTATTTGTTCTCATAGCACATCATTTCGGACATATTTAAAGTTTATGCAACTGAAAATAGAGAATTATCATTCTAAAAATTATATTACATAACTAGAATCTACATCTCCGAGAATAATTACAAATTTCAATTAAATATGCGAGGATATAAAAGATTTTGTGTAAGCACCACATACCGTTATTTTCATAAATGCTATTAACATTCGTGTTAGTTCAGTTTTACGAGCGTTAATAAAGTTTTTATTACGTATATTTGTCTATATTATCTTAATTTGAGTTTAAATGCATGTACTTTATGTGAGGACGATAGCTGAATAATTTCTGTTTCTTATAAAGTAAGTAAATTATAAAATAAAATGATGACCTTACCAATAAAATTACGGAAATTATTTTAAGGCTACTTCCAGAAAATAGTTAAATTGTATTAAGCGCTAATATAATTTGCTAATAAAAATTGTTCTAATGGTAATTAGAACAAAAATTCATTTAGTTACGGGTCATTCCATGTCAAATCAACCAAAAATTTCAAAATTCGACCTGACCATTTCTGATTTCTATTAAACATTCTGAGATTATTCTCCATAATGATATAAATGAAAATACATTTTTAGAATTTTTTATCTGATTCGCTTTTGGTGTAATTAATTTTTAAAGTTTGTAAAAATAGGCATTTTCTGGCCTGCATTAACTTCTTAATTCTTGAATTATGCAAGTTCTATTAGCCCTGGAGAGATGTTTATACCTTATTTTTAAAGTGAATTTCATAAGGTTTAATGTGATATGCTACATATGAACATGTTTGGTGAAATTTTCAAAAAATAATTTTGAATTTTTTTATGATGGTGTTTTAAAAAAAAATTGAAATAAAAACATATGTTTCTTGCAGTCCTATAAGCTTTAAATCCTAAAATTTACAGGGTGGGAATCTGTATTGCATCAGGAGATATCACATAAATAAGTTTATTAAAAAAAATGAAAAACAGAATTTGTTAAGATAGCGCATTTAAATATTTTTCAAAAAAAATATTTAAAGTATTATTTTTAGAGTATTTTAGTATTTTTATAGTGCTAATTTAAAAAAATTGTATTATTTTCATCTTTTTTTAATAAATATATTTTTGTGATATGTCCTCATTCCATGAAGATCCCACTCTGTAAATTTTAGTTTATCACAAAGTGACCTAACTTCATTGACGCATAACCCTAGAAAAACAAATGCATCTCAGTCAAATGCATCTCAGTCTGTATCATTACATTACATCTTTTTACCATATAGTTAATCAGTTAATATTTTCTATGTTTACTAAACGAGGTTATTGTTGTCAATTAGTTTCATTATTAAGAAATAATTTCACAACTGATATGATAATAATAATAGTGGACTTTCAAAGACGCCAGAAATTAATTGAACTTGCGCTAGAGAAAATTGTCAAAGAGAAATCAACCCAGAGTAAATAGTATTAGTTTGGAACAATCTATAAAATTTATTTTACCAAATAATTAATTTTGTTTTAATCTTCTAAATATGTCAACGGATATTTTATCCCTGAAATATTGTACTTAATTTTAAAATATTCAAAATAATTTTGAACTATTTCAACGCAATAATTTTTTACTATTCAAAAGTTTAAAATAATTTTAAAATCATACCATCGGTGACCATATTAAAATTTCTAAAAAATTTCTTTGATAAATATTGGCTCTTTCTGCAGACAACACAAACTAAAATTTTGGTGGATTGAAGCGACGTGGAACAAATAATGTTCACAAACAATTTATTCAAAAATTACAGCGAAACATTATTGGAGTCGGCTGCAACGCACACATTTTATCTAATGCAATTAATACTGCCTCATCAAGTATGTCAATTAATGTCGAAATCATCATTCCTCAAATTTATTTATTTTTACATCGGTTCACTGTTAGAGTGGCTTCATTAGAAAACTTCTCTGACGAAGCTGGCGTTGAATACCAAGAACTGTTAGGCTTTTTTTTCGAAAATTCGTTGGTTTGCTTTACTTCCGGCAATTGAGAGTTTTAAATTTGTATCAGCCATTAAAGGCATACTTTTCAGCATCGACAAATACCCAAAAGTCTTATATTCGTTCTTCAATAATGAAATGATTTAGATTTTGTTGTTATTTATTCACGGTCAAGCTACAATTTTTCACAACAGTGTGAAAAAAATTGGAAAGGACGATATTTCTGCTGCTGAAGTTGCGCTCATTTTAACAGATTTGAAATAGCAATTTGAAATAAAAAAGGACAAACAGTTTCTTCCTCTTATGGTTACTCAACTATTGAAAAATGCTGAAGAATCAAATAATTAAATTAAGAAAAAGTTTATGCAGGAAGTTGACAGATTCTGCTGTAATTGCTTGGAATACATAGAAGAATGAGCTCAACATTTTAAAGTAGATATATTCGCATAGTCATTACTTCAAGAAAATGCTAAATGGGAACAAATTAGTGACACAATTTCTTATTTGAATTATTTAATTCAATTTGAGAACGACGACAGTGAATTATTCGATGAAGTTCACATAGTGAATTTGTACTGAACAGAAAAAAAATTTCGGAATGGCATTTTTAAGTAATCGAACCACATAAACGATAGGTTGCAATTTTTTCTCATTTTACAACTCATCATATTCCATTTCAAAATATTTTAAAAATAGTCGAAGCAGCTTTTTGTGTGCCAGGTACAAATGCTTCAGTGGAGATACTGTTTTCAATAGCCAATGACATTTGAACTAAAACTCGCAATTATCAGTTAATTCATTGTCTTCAATTTTAACGGTCGAATTAAATTTACGAAATGTAAACTCTACTGAATTTGCCGATATAACTGAAAAAGATGAAGCAATCCTGAAAAGAAATTCATTCAGCTGAAAAATATAAAAATTAAATAATATAAAATATGTATTATGTATGTTTGAAATGTTATTTAAATCAGTATTTTTGTTTATTTGTCAATTGTTTATTTTTCATTTTACGTAGCGTTTAGGAAAAAATATAAATGGTCACCTTATAAATAGCATCATAATATTATTAAATTTTTTCACCCATGAATGATAAACCAAAATATTGAAGTGAGTAATATGTTCAATCACTAAAGTTAGAAAAGATTTTCAATTTTGTGTTATTTATTTATATACAAACTCTCTGCAATTTATGAATTTTATTGTAATCCTTTCTTTATGACTTTATTTATTTGAAGCAAATGATAAAAATGTTACAATGGATCAAAGCAGCATTGTTAATGAGCCAACTCCATGTACTTCTAATAATTATTTCAGAAATAGGGAGCCACAAGAAGAAGGGGAAGAAGTAAACTTTTCAAGCGATGAATCATCAGAATATCCAATTTATCAACCACCTAAACAGAATTATATTTCAGGTTCTGAATGAAAATGAAATCTGTTAATGTCAATTCTGTGAAAAGTTTCTGCATATTAAAGAAGATAAAAAACTAAGACGCAATACTGAGCAGTCATATAAAACCTTAAAAGGAAAGGTAGTACCTAGTTGTTATGAACAAACTTAAACATGTAGACTGAAATGTCAAGATCGATTACTGAAATGGAAGAAAAAGATGATATGAACAACACACGTGTTTCTGAACCAGAATTCTAAAGTTTAGAAGAAAAACGTATAAATATTATCTAACAATCAATGGAAAACGGGAGCTAGTTTGTCGCGGTTGTTTGTAGAAAATATTAAATGAAAGTGACATAAAAACAGTGACTTTAAAGAAAAGATCGTCAATTACCGCCACAAATATTCACGGCATGCTTGGAAGCATTACACCAATCATAAGATATCAGACACAAAGCCTCACGAAATTAAAAGACATATTCTATCGTATCTAATATATGAGGAAGCCATTACACAATAAAGTCTACATCAATGTAATACATATTACCGGCTCATTTAACTTTGCAAAAATGTACTAATTGTTTAAAAATTCTCAAGAAAATCCGGCATCCAATAAAATTTATACTCAAGAATTTCATGAATGAAAATTGTCATTTATACTGATCATAGTATTATTGAATAGAAAAGAAAGAAATGGATGACTGGACGCAACGTATTTAGTCTAGTAGTAAAAATTTTATGTATTTGAAACGAAACTATCACATTTTTTGGACAGTTTGTCATTTATACAATTCACTTGTTATAAGAAATAAACATTCAGATGCAAAGCAATTCAAGTGGTTGGGGAAAAAGTGGTACAGATATGAAAAAAAAAATGGAAAAGTTTAGTGCAAAAGTACTCTTGATAGAGAGATATCCTTTCAAATACTAAATTTAAACAGAATAGGTTCTGAATATGCATCCACTGTTCCGGTCATGTCCAATGAGCCATTACCAATTTCAAAAGAGAAAAAAAATGACTTTATAGTTATTATTTCTTTAATACCAGATATATCTGTATTTCACAATTTATGTTTCAATTTACCGACCTCACAAATCTTGCAAAACGCTGATCCAGATATTGTGCTAGAAGAAGAAGAAGTTGTATTTTAATATTTTTATAGGTATTATTTCAGTGTAAAAATGTTTTCATAACTCAACAAAAAACTATAAGATTAATCTTTTTTCAGTGTTTTGTTTTTAGAAATATCATATTTTTAAATGTATATTAAAATGTAAAAAAGGCATAAATCATTTAAAACCAAAGCAAAGTAACATAATAATAATTCTTCTATAATCACTTTGGAGAAGAAAAGGCCATTTTTCTTTCTCATTCCTCTCCCCCCCGTCCCATACTACACATTCATTTTCTTCACACCAATTATCCACCATTTACTTTTCTTAATCTCCTCCAAAGCAATATCATTCCTAGTATTCCTATCCAATCTCAACATTTTTTTTATACATCAAATCTGAATTCTCTCCATTCTCTCTCTTTTCTATATTGCCCATACCTCTGCTCGATTCATCATTATGCCATTTACACACAAGTCCATAATCCTTAACCTCATACCCACTGACTCACCAAACCTCTTCAACCATACCATCATCATTCTCTCCATAGCTCCTTTTGCTTTTCTTGTGACCATCTCTACATGAGCCTTACATGACCCGTTCTGTTCCAATAAAGAATCCAATAAAGTATTTATACGATTTTGCTCTTTCAACCTCCAGACCCCCCAAGGCACTTCTTCCTCACCCTGTCAGATCCCATTGATTCCTCTCGCTAAAGCGCACAACCCATCTTCACTAATACACCCCCATATATCCACCGGCACCCTATTATGTCATGAAGTTCTTCCCTTTTCAATTTACTTCATCCCAACCCTCAATTCCTCTATACTTATTTTACTCACTTCAGTCTCCTCTTCTCTCGCAACTCCCCTTTCCCCATAACTTCCACCCCTGTCTTCCTCTACAAATCCATCCTTCTTACACTTCAGCCCCGCAAATTGTTGTTACAATTGACACTGACAAGCCGCCAAAATGGCGTGCAAATGCAAAATGAAAAATTCATCAATCTGAAGCTTAATCATATAATTAAATTATGTTTAGTAAAATGTTATTAATTACGTAGAACGCAAGCTATATAAATAAATAAATATAAAAGGAGAGGAAAATGACATAAATTTCAACATGTTATAGTTAAATTCAACATATAAATTCTTCTGAAAAAGAGGTAATTGCTTCCCCGAAACATGCCAAGACATTTTCTGAACACTTAGATGTAAAAAACTAAAAATATTTAATAAACAAACGGAATTTTGGAACACTTAGTTTCATTCAATATAAATTGTGGACTCCAACACTGAAAGGTGCAATATTTTACTATTCAACACCACTAAAATAGTAGGAATTTTCAATTTCAGTCTAATTAAAATTTATTACATAGTTAAAGATTAAATTGATATATGTGGATCCAATGTGATAAATTTCAGTCCCACCTAAATTACATTAGCATTTATCTTCTGCATTATCTAGCAACTGATCTTCTGCCGTGGTAGGATAATGGCATTGTCAGCATTGCGTATTTATCATTGCATATTTTACAGGTTGAATGTAAAAACTTGACAAGAGATAGGCTACGGGGAGAGGAAGAACCCTTAATATTCTGCAATCTTCGCATATTATTTCAAACAAGCCTACGACTTCTTAGAAGTAAATAAAGTTAACCCATATAATATAAACTCACTTTAACCCGATTTGTCATTTTATGTCTAGAGAATAAATTAATTTTCTACTCTACAAAAATTTTGTATCAGCCACAACTTCATAAACAAACAAATAAACTGCAAATTCATTAGTAACTTACATTACTATATGAAAAATTAAGCTGAACAACGAATGAGCTGAACATCACAAAATAAACCTGGCAACATTGTAAACTTACGTAGAAAAAGCTGAACTACACACTAAAAGACATGGTCAAAGTATTATTGGCAAAATATACTATCTTTGGCGAAACACTGCCATTACAAGACTTTACATGTTTAGATCAACAATGTTACTAGAAAAAAGGGTCAACAGTGCCTTCTGACGGAGAAGCTCATTAGTACATAATGTATCATCAAAGAGAAAAATATTTTATTAATGGATTCTAGGTGCAACCGTCAACGTTAGACATTCGCCTTAGAGATCGAATTCCGACATCAAAACTCAGGAAAACAATTTTTTTACCGTTTGTTAAGGGTCAAAAACCTACTCTAGGTATTGTGGGGGATAAATGTCGCGACTGTACATTTCTTAGGCGACCAGCAAGCAGAAATTGTCGATGTAGATGCTGGCCCCGCCCTGATCTGCGGTGCAGTCATGGCAGTCCTAAAAACACCTTAACCCCATCCCACACCTAAGCGCACTTATGGGTTTTCCTCTATACTCTTTGGAATTGCATTAGCATTACTTCGAAATCGAATAGCATCATTGGGTTGCGCATCTGACCACGTCATGCTATTCAGCTTCTTTGGTCTTCGCTTTTCTGCCATGTGTTAGCATAGTTTCTACTTTAACAAACACACTAGCCAGATTACAGTGCCTTCCTTCTTTTGCATATAACCTCATATTGCTTGCTGACCATTATTACATGGATGTAAGGAGATATTTAGCTCCAGACCGTTGTGATTTAAGCATTGCTTTTCTCAAATTGTGCGAGTTTATAATTATTCCCAGTCTCTTTACATACCTCTGTTTCCTCTTCTTTCCATGGGATGCAACTGAACAATGTGTGTTCGGTTTTGTCCAATGCGGAGCAACATTGCTCGCAATTTGGTCACACAATCTTACGTCGCAAAACATCCAAGCCTTGTGAATGCTTGCTTCAGCTGACGATTTAGCTCGATTCTGCTCCAAACACCCTGCAATCCACTCGATCATTCTTCCTGACCCAGTGCCTCTGCTTTCTGTCTCCGGTGATAATTACCGTTGGTTGCTTGTCTTATGCAACGGTACCTCCCTTCTCTTTCTCTCGCTAGTAGTGGAACTGGAGGGGTACCTGCTAGCACTTGGATGCTTGTTGTTGATGTCATTCTGCCAGCTTCGCACTGTTTAATGCATCTACGTTTTTATTTGTAGCCAAAGAGTTAGCTCACACCGGCGTTCTGTAGAGTATGGTGGAGTTTACTTTTTTTCAGTATACGAGGACGGTTTAAGGGAGATCTATACTGAGTAAGAAAATGGACGATTTTTGTTTTTTTATCATCTATTTTGCACCATAGTCCCCTTTTAAGGCAATATACTTTTCAAGACGACTTTCCACCTTTTTCATCCATTCCGAAAAGTAATTTTGCTCGATTTCTTTAAAATAGTGGAAAGTTTCGATCATCACTTCATTGCAAAACGATGTCCTCTGAATTTTTTTAGGTTTGGGAACATGAAAAATTCGCAACCATAAAGGACTGCACCTGGTGAATGCGGTGGGTGGTTGTTGATCAATTCGTAGCCTAATTGATTCAATTTTGCACGGCGCCCGCTCTGTGAGCGAGTGCTTGTTATGATGACTTTTCTGCAAACCAAAGCAGTGCATTTTTCTTCGATTCGGCATCGAAATGGTCCAATAATGCTACGTAGTAATCGCCAATTATAGTTCTAACCTTTACCTAGTAGTCAATAAGAATAATGCATTTCGCATCCCAAAACACAGTCGCCTTACCGGCACATCGGGTTCTCTTTGCCTTCTTCGATAGGCCTTCGCCACATTTTCTCCTTCCTTTGACTGTTCCTTCATCTCCAGCATGTAATAGTGACCCACTTTTCATCATCAGTGACGTATCGACAAAATAAATCCTTTAGATTACGTTTTATTTTTACCAAAAGCTTGTCCAAATCTGTCATATGTGTGCGTTATTGATCGATATTGTGTAAACGCGTCACCCATTGCGCGGTTAGCTTTTTCATATTCAAATATGTGTATATGATGGCGCCTACACGCCCAGGTGATATAATTGCAGCCTCTGCTAGCTTACGAGTTTTAATTCGACGGTTTGCCGTAATCATATCATGGATTTTCTTGACGATTTCTGGTACAATAACGATATTTGAAGGCCCTGGGCGGCCATCGTCAAAAAATCCTCAAACGACCACGAACAATTTCAGTTTTCGAGTTCAGCTTTGATTACTGCATTTTTTTCACTTTCTTGTGAAGGAACTTAATCACTAGACGATATGCCACTTTTTCTATTTTTCACTAAACACAAAAGTTGCTTGCTTGCGACGGCTGTAAAAACCTGACTAATTATTCTTTTTTCTTCAAATTTTGATATACGTAATGTGTTGGATTTTTTGACAGATCACAGATGTGAAAACAATATAGCCTTTATTGTCACGTAACGCGATCGGGTAGCTTTCTGTTAAACCACCTTCGTAAACATTCTTTTCTTGATTTCGGTCCCCCACCGTTACTCTAGTCGTTACCTTCGCCGCTACCTCTTTTATGTTCTTAATGAATTTCAGGTCACTATTGGGTATAAGACTTTGATATTTGACTGAGCCCTTGAATTTGACTAGAAGTCCTAATGTAGGCATATTTACTCGCCGTCTGTCGAACACTATGATCGGTTCAGTTTTGTGAAGCGGAAACAGTTGTGTATCAGTTGTCTGCCTCTGAAGTAGCCCGTCTTTGCCGATAAATACAGTACTTATCGGCAAAGATTTGAGAAGATAAAATGAGAGAATAGAAAAAGGTATGAATTAGAAAAGAAAAATGGATGAGTAACGATGGTACAGAGAGGTTGGACAGATAGACAGAGTTAACAGGAGAAGAGTCAAGAAGGAACTGCCAAGGAAATTAATATGGATATGGAGTGGCGTGTTAGAAATGAGAGAAATAATAGAGAGTATATGCAAATAAACGAAATTAGGGGAAAAGTCGAAGAGAAGCGTAAAGAAAAAAAAAAGAACAATGACAAACGTGAGTGCTTATTAAATAGGAATATAATTATATAATAGGGGGAGAATGTGGAGGGGGATAGAGGAGAATAACTGCACGGGGTAAACGAAATGGTTCAAGTTTACGTTTATGAATGCAGCGGGTATAAGAAGCAAAATTAAAGACAGAATGTTTTAAAGTACATAAAGGGGTTTGATGGGATAGAGACGGTAGAAGCGTTGGTTCGAAAAAAAAATGAGAGGAAATGAATGTGAAGCTACGTATGGAGAATGCAAGAAGTCGGTAGAACGTATGACTGTGAAACCGGCTGACTGCGTTTATATTTGATGAGCATATAATAATTATAATCCATGCTTGTTTTATTAAATATGCTTTACAAAAGAAATATACACTAATAAAATATTACTTTCTGTCACGACGAGATAATTTTTTTTTGCCAAACACTTACTCATTTATATTTAATATAATCACAGTCCTTTGTCCATGTTTCGTTAGGTAGCAATAATTTAGGTTGAAATTCCATTTAAGTAATACAAACAGCAGCACTAGTAAAATTGTTAGAAATATTGAAGGAATAGGAGTAACGAGTATCTGCTTTCCTATGCATTATGTAGATGGTGCTTTTCTGAAATATTCAGAGACATGACATTAGCAGGAATTTCAATTCGTTGTTGAATTGTAGTCGGCGGAAACAGAGACGTGCGTAGATGTAATTACGGTCTAAAAGTTTGAATAGTTAGAATATTATCATCTAAGAAGCTTTTGAGTAAGCATTTGAGTTAATGAATAATTCAGAGACAAACAATTTTAATTGTAACGAAACATTTTAATGACTACGTATATATTTCTGTTATTAGATTTGTAGTTAGTTGAATATTTTTTACTCAATTAATTACAGGTCGCCGTATGAATGCATGTGTTACATGGGAAGTTACTAAAGCTATACCGGTTTTTAAGCGGCTCTAAGCTTATTGTTACTAACTGCAAAAATTGTCCTTTGGACAAATTGTAAGATACACTTTTATTACCAACGATAATGTAGCAAAAGACAAATATGAATAAGAAGAAATAAGTTATGCGTCTGGAAAAGAAGTAAAGCGGTTTCTAGACCTTTGAACTGTAATGGAAAATTTGTGCCCACCTAGTATAAATATTACTGGTGGCAAAATATATTCTCCAATTATTGTCCAAAATATATTTTCTTAATATCCTTATTTGTATCCTAAATACTGTGAGGTGACTCCCATTCGCGACGTTGTTAATGGGGAGTTCTAGCGATAGTCAGAAATTGAGCAAACAAATATCTTAATACTACAGAATCTTTATATCCTCTGGAAACGAGTCCTCGAGCGCCAAGTCAGTATAACGTGAGACCGCGCGCTGAAACAGATGTTGGTGTCCCTCCGGTATTCAATGGCTTACTGAGGGCACATACAACTTCGAGTCTTCTGAGTTACCCAGGTGTTCTCTTTCTTGCTTACATCAGTGTCTTTCTTGATTACAGCTGAAATAACTTACTCAGTAATGAGTGAAATAGCATTAACGATCTAACAAAAAATCTATTTGTCTTTGAAAACACAAACAAAGGAATAAATGCACAAATAAATGTCAACGAATTGAATGTCAAAATAGTAGCGCATTAATAGCAGTAAGCAAAAATTAAATCAAATATGTTAAAATCATCTAACAATTAATTTATAAGTGGTGCATATGGTGCATAAAAAACGTACGGTCATATGATAATGAAACAATAATTATGCGGGGAGCATGTAAGAGCGGATTATCATACAACGGGAAGGCGGGGCTGGGGGATTAAGTTGTCGTTCTGAGAACAATTAATCTCAGAACGACAAGGACATGAATAATACAAGGACAGGAATATTTGACAACAGTAGCACTGACTGGTTCGACGCGGTGTTAGGTAGATTATGTATCACTATATCACGGTCATTATGAGGCACAGAAGTGAGTAGAACGGAAAGTAAATTGCTAACGCCGCCTGGAACAAATCAGTGTTACTGTTGTTGACTGACTGAGACTAACCCGTAGGTTAGTATTATGCACATTAGCGAGGGATATGGAAAGGATGTTGCTAAGACCTACGTCGAACAGTTCAGTGTTACTTACGGTCGAGTACCTGAGGCCAATCTTGCAAAGTAAAAGATGGAGTAATACAATATAGCAGTATAGGAAGTAGGTGAGGTAGGAGAAAACTGCTATTATAACTATATGCAATAACACAGTATTTCGATATATTAAAACGCTTACCAAACGATTACTCATCCGGTGGTGGTCGCCGGTTGTCGCTGCTGCTTAAATCTCTTCTTAGATGGTCGCTCGGTTCTGTACAAAGGCCTAAAATATTCTGTACAAAGTAGAAGTATATATAGGCGTGAGCATCCACAAAATCATTCTCTCTATTATACGGTATCATTCTCTCTATCTATGGAGCCTAACACAATCAATTGTGACGTGCTATGGTCCATTATACAAATTAGTGAAGCATCAGAAGTTTTCACACAAGAGACGAGCCAAGCCGTATAATACCCAAGTTCCTTACTCTTACTTACCAGCGCTATATGCGTTGTGATAACATAACAGTAAGACAACAACGAACAATAACAAAACCTATCTATTTACGATCATTACAGTGTCTCTATTTACTGCGTGGACGTAAGCGTCTGTATACATTTTAGTTATATTTACATTTTATAATTATAAACTGTTTTTCACCAGTGACGGGGTGTTACAATTTATTTATTTAATGAATTTTATTTTATTCAGAGTTACGTGCTACGTTACAATACACCTTGGCTAAGCGTAAGACGAAAACGAATCGTTGACATTATAAACCGTTAAATGACAGCAGCCTCGTCATGAAACGTGTTGTACATCTCAGCTGCCTGTCAATGTTAACGCAAACGTTGGTAGGAATCCTCCGCGATCAAAGGTGTTTGTGTCGCTGGATATACGCTAAAATTCAAACATACAGTGTTCTAAATGGCGTCAAGAGGCTGTACAACTCTACAGATCCCTTTTGTTACATTTGTAGTGAGTTAATGGTGTTAGTACAAAACGACATATAACATCGTACATGCGGCAAGTGTAGCTCGCGTATTTCGGTTTAAAATTAGGATATCAAGACAAAACTTGGGCACTCCACAATGTTTCCTATACGTGTGTTGAAGGCCTGAGACGGTGGTCAAAGATTGAACAACATTATTTCAGATTTGGCGTTCCGATGGTCTAGCGAGTGCCACAAAATCATAGTGATGATTGCTACTTTTGTTCAACCGGTGTTCACGGTTACAATGTAAAAAATAAAAAGATCACCGTTTATCTAAATCTGCCATCGGCTTTAGGTCCTATCCCTCATGGTCCAGATGGTCCAGAAGTGCATATGTAACCAGAACATTTACCTGAAGTAGATGGTTCAGAAATTTATTCAAGTGAAGTAACCGAATATAACGAAGTGGAGTACGATCCTGGATGTTCTGGCAATTTACGAAAACTGAATTGAACGATTTGATTCGCGAATTACATCTGACTAAAGAGGTTTCAGTATTCCTTGGTTCACGGCTTAAAAATAAAAATTTGCGTTTCAGGAAAGCGCTTCAGGAAAGTCAGGAAAGCGTTTCGCTTTAATGACTCAGGTACAAAGAAAAAGATTTTATTTCATACTTTTCAGAAGATGGAGGCTTAGTATTCTGCAATGGTGTGTGTGGACTGTTTAAGACATTCAACATTCCTTACTAAAACTCTAATTGGAAACTATTCATTGATTCGTCGAAATAAATCCTTAAAGTTGTCCTGCTTCACAACGGAAACAGGTATGCGTCAATACCCATAGGACATCCCGTACACTTATAAGAACGGTATGGCAATTTACTATTTGTTCTCCAGAAAATTAAGTACGACGATCATAACTGGATCATGTGTGGTGATTTGAAATTAATGTCGATGATCTTTGGACAGCAAGGCGGGCACATAAAGTTTCCTTGTTTTTTATGTGAATGGGGTAGCAAAGACAGGGAAAACAATTAGAAACAGAAAGATCTGCCACAATTTACGTCATTGGATCGTGGAATAAAAAAGGTGCTCCAAAAACCTCTCATCGAGTCGACGCAACTTCTCCTTCCAATTCTATATATTAAATTAGGCTTGATGAAGGAACTTGTAAAAGTTTTACCAAAAGATGGTCAATGTTTCCAGTACATTTGTAACAAATTTCCAGCCTTGTCAACCGCAAAACTAAAAAGGGATATCTAAACGGGGGTCCGGACAATAGAAAACTTTGCAAAGATGGAAATTTTGAAAAAAAAGATGGACATTGCTGAAAAAGAAGCCTGGGTCTCCTTTCAAGACGACATAGTAATCAAGTTTCTGGGCTACAAGAAGGATCCGAATTTCAAGTCTATCGTTGAGACTATGCTGCAGAAGGGCTATTCCATGAGTTTGAAGATTCATTTCCTACATTCACATTTGGTCTACTTTCCAGAGAATATGGGCGCTGTTAGTGAAGAGATGGGTGAGAGATTCCATCAGGACATCAAAGAAATTGAGAAGCGTAACCAAGGAAGACGGAATACTACCATGATGGCGGACTATTACTGGATGTTACACCTAGATGATCCCAGAAGAGCACATGCAGGGAAAAGCCTGAAACAGAGCATAGTTGTTCCAAAGGGTCGTGAGTTCTTTATTTTCTATATTCTATTATATGATGTCTGTTTTAAACCGCAAAATAATAGGTTTTATATGAAACAAACCTTTTTCACTGTGACATTCTCATATTTATGGGATTTTTCGACATATACTACATTTGGCAAATTGCGATTTGCAAAATATTGTGACCTGATGGAAAGAAACAAAGGTAATTTTCGGGTTAAGCGTATGAAGATACATTGGAATCAATCATCTAAAGTTACAAAGCAGTCCCATTGCAGGCTAGTATAATCAAAGTAGTCACAAAACGGAATTAAAAGAACGGTTTTACTAGAAACATGAAATTTAATTAATGCCTATAGATTTTATGCATACTTGCAAATGATAAAAGTGTAGGCGACCCATTCTAGTTACTTATAAATTGTACATCATGTTTTGTAAATTTGAAACTACTTCTATCGGTATCAGCTATGCTATGTGCTGATACCTATGTGCTAATTCTGACGTAGAAGTTATAATGCAACGATCGAGGTTCTTCTAGTTGCGATGACCCACTTAAAAAATTGTTGATTATTGAATATGTCGATTTAGACTCTAATAAATAATTAATCAATGAAAAGTAATTTTGGAATACTGCGTGATTTAACGAGATTTTGCTTTCCATACTTTCTCTTTAAATAATTTTGGAATGCTATCGATCGTTACAATGTTTTATAATTGTATATTCAACTACTTATTTCCTAACTATTTTTGGTGAGTAAAAGTGATATCCTGCGCGAAGAATAGATTAGTAGCTGCTTTTTCGATATATTTTAAAAGCCAACAGATAAAATTTGTTGCTCCAGATGTAAATTGTACGCCTCTGTATATAACAGTCTTATAAGCCAGTAGCAAACAAACGCATAAAATAGGATAGTCTGCTGAGTGAATTATGCTAGTCCGATTCCACGTAGTGTATTGTACTGTGCGCGATCATGGGTATGGCATATTACCAACACACATTCCCCAAATTTTAGCACAAGATTATGGCTCGATTGGTTTCATTCGCTTCTTGCGGGCTATGAAGTATTTGTAAAATTTTGTCTCCAATATAATTTAAAGCTATGCTATTGGTGTTATCAAAAGAAATTTAATTTATTTTCGATTATTACATAAGCAGTCTACAGTAAGAACGTCATAAACGTACATATTATATAGGCTTTAAGATTCTGTGTGATTGTTATATAGTTTCTAAAATATCAAAAAGTTTTTGAAATGTATCTAATATTGTCCTCTGGCATATTGACTTAATAATTGTGAGTTATCAACTTGCGTCATATTTACTGGTGTCCTCCTGTTTTCAAAATATATTCCACTTTAAAGACTTAGAACTTAATGGCGCAATCAACACATGCTCGCGGTCTTTGTTTCATTTACAAAACTGTATCCCTTTTTGTTCATTTGTGCGTTTCACATTTCCTCGGGTATTAGACTCTAGGAAAAATTTTACAAATTCATCCTTTGCTCTTATAATAAACTCTACTTTAATTAATGTAATTATATGGAACAGGTAAAGATAGATAGATTTGCAATAACAAAGAAATTAAAAGTGTTATTAACGAAGATGTATATACTTGCTGATGATATATTCCATACTTCATGTAACGAAGTTACTTGTAAAATAAAAGAGAAATGAAAATAATTCAAGAGTATATAAGGCCTCTATATGAGGCCTCTATAAAATAAGATCCCGCGTAAAGAAAAAAGTCTGTCCGTATGTATTATTGTCAAAAAAAAAAAATATTGATGGGATCTTTTTTTCCTATCCTATCAATCTTAAGAAAGAAAGAAATAAAATGATAAACAAAAAACGCCAAATAAGATGGACTTCTATAGAAAATACCAAGGACTATGAGGAGGCGGTTCGAAATAGTCTGGAAGAAGCTGACTTGAAGAAAATGGACGTGGAAA
>WYDF02270335.1:14153-31880 GCA_009867245.2 Adranes taylori | reverse complement strand
TGAAAATCGAGTTCGGTGGAGATCTCTTGTGGAAGCCCTATGCCCCACCTAGGAGCGAATAGGACCTAACTAACTAACTTTGAAAAGTCATATTTCGTTTATCGGAGCTGGAAACTTAAAATCTTTGTCTGGTACCCAAAATTTTTTTGTATATACTGCAAAAACAAAATTGGCATTTTAAGTTTCCTCACCCTCAACAGGACAAATTTTCAGTACGTGGTCAAGGCAGGTGGTGAAAAGTAATGGCAGATGGAGCCAAGACAGTTTCTTCACTTGATTCTTTTCCTGTTTTTGTTGTTGCACCCAAAAGTAAGTGATAAAGGGAGGGGGTGCTTAAACCGCCCTTTCCTACGGCTATGACGCTAGCCGTGTTCATTTAATGATGTACAGAAATAAATATTTATATCGAGAAAATAATCAAATTATTAGACTTTTCCGCAGTATTCGAACATTCTTTATATGTACAAGAAATTTAAGTTATTTTGCAATATGTCAGGTATGTCATGGTATTGTGAATGCTTGAGGTTTTTATCAACAAAAGATATCAATTCCTAACTAATAAGATAAGAAATAGGAATATTGAGTTGTTTCGATAACTGGCAATAGTAGTACAATAGATGTTTGTTTATATTGCATGTTCTATTTATAGATATTTGTTTTACAAAATGCTAATATTCTAGAACAATAATTTGTCAGGTGAAAATATAAAGCTTAAACTAATACAATAGTGGATTATCAGATTTCAAATTTATTATTTTTGATGTTAAAAGAAAAGCGTTTAATAAAAATAATAAACTTTAGAATTAGCAATACTCCTTGTAGGTTTTTATTCAGCTATGATAAATTACTATGCAATTTATAGCTGTACCGAGCGTCCCAATAAAAATAGTTTTCAGACATTCTTAATGGGTCAGTGTAGTCAATCCTTATAGCTAGCCTTTCTAAGTTTATTCTTAATAGCTCGTCACATACTTAACTCAACCCCATCAAATATTACATATATGAAAAACTAATAATAAGAGAAGTCTTATTTGAATACAAACTTGATTTATGTACTAGGGAAGGGATAAGGGGAAGGGGAAGAAAGGGGAAAGTGAAAGAACAGAATACAATAGCAGAAAGCCACACAGCGTTCATATAAACTTGCACAGCGGGAGGAGCGAGAGTTGTCGATCAAAGTCGTAAACCATACAACGCTTGTCTGCTCATGCGTTAGAGAGAGAGAGGCAGAAGAGGGAAAGAGATGGAGAATATATCGCTCGTATGTCGATGGCCTTCCTTTGCTGCTATTTTTGCTTCGGCAGATGCTTTTACGTTCCCTGTGTGTTTCAAGCGAATGCAGTAGATGATAAAAAATGTGGTACATATTAAGAGAAAGAGAGAGATATGTTCTCTCCTTCATTACGCCTTGGCCTTCGCAAAAACTGAAAAATCTTAATCAAATCAAATCAAAAACAAAAAAGAACCCTCATAAGAGGAATACGGAACGGCAACGCCTGCATTATCTTCCATTTTATTGTACTTTCATCTTTCCCTCCCCCTTTCAGTTTCATTTCTTTCTTTTTCATTTAATCTAATTTTTATTATTTAACATCCATCCTATATCCCTTTCTACACCCCCGTCAAATTTATCTCAAATAGAATGGTTTTCATTACCGATATGTTCCGCATCCGATGTACTGTGCATACCTGCCAGTTTCCTTTCTCCAATCTTTTATTATCTGTCCACCCTATTCCCGCACATTAATTTACGAAATGGTCCTACCTTACATATTCTTTCCTACATAATCTACAACTTCTTTCAAGATCGTTCATCCGATACTTATTACCCTTTTCTTTACTTCCATATCTAAACTTTGGTAATATTTTCTTTTCTTTTATACTCCATCCCGATTTTAAGTGCTCAGGCATCATCCCCTCAACCATCAAAAATTCATATTTCCTATTATATCTACTTAATTTAATTCCCTCCTGCCTCTCCGGTAATTCTATATCTCTCATACTTTGCTCAACTACTATCTCACAATTCCTTCCACCCAATATCCTCACATACCACTCATACATTGAACATCCAGTCTTCTTTCTCTCACCCATTCACAACTATCACTCCCTCCACATAATTCATTCCTTGATAGTTCGTACACTTTCTTGACAAGTCTCTCCTCATCATCCATCATTACTTTCCTTCAATGTTTCGCCGTACCATATTTAATTTAAAAGGTTTATATTTTTTTAGACGCATTTATCAATAAATAATAAGAATATTATACTGAAGATGCGTTCTAATATAATTAACTGGTGTAAAATTTAAATGTATTTAGAGTAATTAAATAATAATTTCTTCCGAATTAAGAATGTAAATATTACAATATATTGTCTACACGTCGCGCGTATAAAAGAAAGAAATATGTGAACTTTTGAATAAGTAAGAGAGAGCGTACGCTCATTTACGTCGATAGAAGGACGTATATAGTTTATAATGATAATATATAGCATAGTTTCCGTATGTGTGTGCGAGCATGATATAATATAGATGACCGCATGAATATGAGAGAGATAGAATGTATTCCCCGTATGAGCATATGTAATATCAATGTTTAATATTATATTAGTGTAGGAGGCGCTACTACATGCGTTGTGGTATGGTTCGACACACACAAGCCATGTGTGTGTCGTGTGTGCTTGGTCTTCTATAAAAGAGCGAATTTATAAGCTTTTAATAACCAAAAGATCCAAGATCCACCAATCCAAGATTCCTCAGATGTGACGCGAGGCATGAGGCATGGTCCAGAATCTGCCCCAAAAAGCAAGAACCTCAAAAAATCCGAAGAGGTGGCATCCGTCCGTTGCATCGAACCACCCATACCTGCCCTTACCGAGCAAGGGAGCCAGAACGATCCGGTGCTTGCTCAATCCTCCTGTCCACGCGGCTTAAGAGGATGATAAATCCTAATGCCTCCTTCAAACCAACTCTCCAATCTCCCAACAATATACAATCCCAACAGGTAGAGGAGTTTTAGTTAGGGTAGAAATCCCATACTCTTGCGTGCCCGGACATCCCTCGCCTTTTGAAGGTTTCTCCATTTCCTACGTAAAACAAAAAAAAGCTTTTAATAAGAACCCAATACTCCCATTAGCCTGCTGGCGAAGCGGACGTAAAATTTTGCGCTCTATAGTGCGAGTGAAGCATACAGAGTAATCAATCAATACGATTAGCTTATTTAGACACAGTACTTTACACCGCACTGCACTTGTTGTGTAGTGCAGTGGCATCAGCCGGGGTTTCTATATAGAGCCCAAAAGCAACAAGGTGTAATAAGTAAATAATATCCATTAGGCAGGGCTAGAATTAATTTAATAGACAGAACCAAATTAAATTCAATAAATTCAACTGACAACACAACACACACACACACACACACACAAAATAAACAGCGAAAACACTGAACCAATCACTCTAGACAGAATAAGGTCTGAATCCGCTCTTTTAAAAATCCGGCTTCAGCAACTACTCAACATGGAGTCCACACATAAAAACATAACAAGCAACAAACCACACAAACCTAGCAAAGCTCACAAACACCCGAACAAGAAAAAAAGCAAAAACACACACAAAGCATCAAAAAGAAGCAGACTTGCTTCTCCACCACAAACCCCACAAACCAAACTACACAACAGCTTCGAAGTGTTGTCTGACACTGCAGAGTCAGATATGGAGATCGACGAAGAAGACACAGAAAACGAAACAAAAAACACACCAAACAGCATACAAAACACGTAAAGACGGCCGTCACAAATAACCACAACCCAACCACAACCACAAACCAGCCGAACATATCTTCAAAATCAAACTTCCTACCCAACAAAAAAAAAACTGCTTCAAAATCCTTCAACATCACAGTTCCCCAACCCGCAAAACAGCCAAAACTCCCACCAATCGTCCTGAGAGAGAAGCTTAATTTGTTGCTCTCCTACATTAACTCAAAGTCTAAAACATCAAATACACCAGAGCAACAAACCAAACAGAGGGCATCCAAATCATACGAGAATCAGAGACGGACTGCAGAAAGTTGTTCAAACCCCTGGAATCCAAAAACCTCCCTTCCATACCTACGAACTCCAAAGCGAGCGATCTGTGAAGGTTGTCATCCGGGGCATCATTCCTGAAATGACAGAGAATGAGATCACGGATGACCTCCGAGCTCAACACTTCGAGCCAATTCAAGTACTGCGTTTTGTAGGACTCGAAAACAAATCTCTACCCATGATCATGGTAAAACTCGACAGAAAATTTTCAAGTCTATCTTTGACCTGAAACATTGCTGTGGACTCAGTGTTAGAGTGGAAGCCAAGCATTTGCCAAACGACCTTACCCAGTGTCGTAGGTGCCAAATATATGGCCACGTCCAACCTAACTGTCATGCAGAATACAAATGCATGAAATGCGTTGGCTTCCACTCGGCTCACGAATCTCCATTGCCCACAACAGAGCGACCACAATGCGCGAATTGTGGTGAGAAGCAAGTATACACCCGCCCAAGCGGCTGAGTACGGCAATCTCACTTCAAACAAACCAGACCAAACAATAAATCACACAATAACAAAACACCACACAAAACCAAGTTCCCTGCAATCACATCACAGAAAACAAACGAAATTCCAAACAACACAAAACCACCAAACAACACGAAACAACCACACAGCACAAATCAACCAAACATCACAAAACAACCAAGCCACACAAAGTAAACCAATGTCAAATCCTGAACCTCCAAAAGCAAACAACCCACCAAGCACTAAGGATGAGTTTTCCGCTATACTGGGAACGCTCTACACTACTTTCCTAGATTCAAACCCACCGAAAGAACAGGCTCTGGAGTTCGTTCAGCACACTAGGATGTTGTACGCATTGTATAAAAAACAATGAGTACAAAAAACAAATTTAACATCGTATTCAGTAAGCTAATGGCGTTCGCAACAAAAAGACAGAACTTGAAATATTTCTCAAAGAACACCACATAGACATTGTACTATTAAACGAGACACATTTCCAACCAAACATTAAGTTCAATATTCCAAACTACAATATATACAACACAAACAGGAAAATCAAAAAAGAGGGCGGCACAGCCATCCTTGAAAAAAACCCATTCCGCACACACAAATACATAGGCACACATATTGCGAACACTTTGAGACAACAGGTGGTGACACCTGGTGACATGTGACACCTGGTGACATGAAACTCAATGCAGTCTACAGCCCATAAAAAACACTCACAGAAAAAGATTTTAAAAGATTTAGAAGAATAATACACGGTTTTGTTAAACCTTTAATGTTGTTTAACTTATTAGTGGATAAGTTTATTACAGCGTCCCCGTAAGAACAGCTGGTTTGCTTGCCTACTGAGTTTACTTGAGCCGTCAGTAAGCCAATGAGGGCCGAAGGAACATCACCATCAGTTCCAGAGTATGGTCTCACTTTAAACTGACCTGGCGCCCGAGCAACCTATTTTCGAATTACATTTGATTCTGTAATTAATATTAAGCTATTAGTTTGCGTCATTACGTTAGCGCCTAAGTAGCAGTGTTATCTCATTTTTGGGACGTTACACTCTTTATCATTCGTATAGCCTAACGACCAAATTTTTTCATTCTCCAATAATATCCCCCTCGACCTGCCCATTTTTCAACACGCACTCTAAGTCTGATATAAATATTCAACAGATTTGCACTTAACGGACACCCTTGCCTAACACCTCTTTTCACACTGAACAAATCTGACACATTCTATACTACTCTCTCTTATTATAGCCCTTTCATACAAAATTCTGACTATCACACATCCTTAGAAATATCCCTGTTTCTTTCATTTTTACTACCTTATCCAACGCAGACTTTAAGTAAATAAATATGATGAAGTTAGTTTAATGTTACCATATTATCAGCGATACTCCTTCCATTTAAATTCACCGTCTGCGTTAATTCCAAAATCCTTTTCTCTCTTATACCCATTTCCAATTTTCTATTGATACTCTCACATAGCACCTATACAGCTCATTCATTAAAGTCACTTCTCTCTAGTTATTTACGTTCATTCTGCTGCCTCTTTCATGCACAGGTACAATTTCACCCATTTTCCAATCATCAGGTATTCTCTCATTTCCCTTCCAGAACGCATTCATATCTCTTGTTAGAGCATGTAAGTCATCATCATTCAAAGACTTCCATACATCTACTAGAACTCCATAAGGAACAGCAAGAACTCCATAAAGGAATTCCTTACATCCATGCAATACATCTCCAGCTATTTCATTTATCTCCCTTCACTCTAACTTACACTCATTCTCCTCACACTCATCATATCCATAATCCGCACATGCCCTTTTTTTGCATTTCTTCCCATTTCGCTATATCTATGTCTTTTTCCGCACTACTGACTATATTCTCTTGTTTATTTCTTAAATGCTTCCAAACATCCTTTTCAGATTTAGACTGTGAGTCCCCCCTCCCGTCCTCATTTTCTTCCATCTTTGCCCAGTACCTTCTTCCTTCTCTCCTCCACACTTCCTTTGCCCTCATATAATCTTCCAATGTCTTTTCCCCATTTCTTACCTTTCTTTATATTTCTCGGACATTTATTCTTTCAGTGACCCTTCTCTCATCTTCTCTTTTACTTTCCCTATATTTTAAACCTTCAATTGCCTTATTGTCATTTAAGTTTCGTTTCACTGCAACTATCATTTCACTCATTCTTTCCAATCAACCATCCCTAAACTCTCTTTACATCTCTTTCTCTACTTCATATCCCATATATACTCGTAATTTTTTAATTTACTCTTCTCCCTTCATCATGTTCTAAATCCATACTAATCATTCAGTCCAACTACAATGAAAAATGGTTAGATTCCATCCTCCTATTCTCGTATATTCTTTACACGTTTGTCTAAAACCAGTTATCAATTAAGTGTAATATGTCGAAAATAAACGTTTCATGCTACATAACAAGCTATTTATGATTATCTAGTCACATAAAAAAAACTAATAAAGGCTCTTGAAATGAATTTAGTTAACCTACAAAAACATGTGGGCCCATAAAATCGAGTCCAAGATACAAGTGAGCATAACCTCTTGATGAGTTGACATTAATGCTTAAATATTTACCAAGGCTGTCACATTAATCTCCAACAATTAATTGAGTTTCTAACCCTTTAACATAGCCTGATTAAACTCAGATCAACTAATTAAACTCCTGCATAATTCTAAGATGGCTGACTGTCTACAAACCAAAGTCAAATCATCCGCTTAGCGAACCCGCGCCTCTATCAGCTGAACTAGAAGGGGAAGAGCGACGATCCTTATTATATAATTAGTGCTGTACAGCTCCAGACAGAAGACAGAAGTAAGTAGTAAGTCTGGTGTGCCACCCGTGGCGTGTGTTGTTAAGCAACAACCGTTCGAATTGCGGCGAACCTTCTAAGTTGACGCAGTGGTACTTCAGAACTATGTAAACGGTTCTAACCGCGTCAACTTTTGAACTGCTTCATATAAACTCACCGCCCCTCCCTATATTAATATTGTTTTGTTCTCCTATCCTTACATTCCAATCACCCATTATCACTATCATATGGAACTCCTCCCTAGTCCTTTCAATCCCGTCACTCTAAAAACGAATGAATTTATCTAACTCCTTATTTGTGTAAACCGTCATCATCAACCAATTTGTCTCACCCATTCTAAATCACTTTATTACCACTCCCTCCCAATCAAATCCCTTAACCTCTATATTTCTTTCCTTATCCTCCATATTTTAAATCAAATTCCTTAACCAGTATCTTCTCTTACTCCCATAGTTAACCCTCAACTTGCTCTTTCTTCGATAAACCTTCTCCTCGCTTCTTGCATACACCAATCCCTCTAGTCTACCGATTTCTTACATCTTTCCAAATATCTTCTTCGACCCAAGTTTCCACCAACCATATGACATAAAATTTTCTTAAATACTCCATAAATCCCTTATCCATGAATTATCTTGGCAGCCCGGCTACACCCCAGCGCACGTATTTTAACTTGTACCCCGCCATTTTCTTTTCCTTCGCCATGCCTCTATACTTTTTATTCACCACCAGATCTTCATGATCCTTATTTATCATGCTGCCCTTTAATTACTATCTAATATCATATTTTTTTACGCATCTACTCTGCTAGGCTTCGCCCATTTTCTTATCCGCAGTAATCCCCTTCACTATTATATCCTCACTATTTTCCTCTTCGAAATTTATTACATTGCATACATTTCCCCCTTATTCCATAGCAATTTTAAGAATCTCTAACTAACCTCTACTCTTTTGCTCACCACTATTATTCCATATGACTCCTTTTTCTCACTTTCAGGTCCATTTCGTCCCTTTACAATTGTTTCCTTCTCATCGCTTCAAATCCATAAATTCTATCCTATCCAAGCTTTTTTATATTCAATATACACTCTTTCATTACTATTTCTTATATTCTTCGACTGTTCCTTTATTTTAGTCTACACGGAGCTTTTCATTGTTTTGCTATTATCATTAATAAATATTCTCCTTCAAGTATCCTTCAAGCCCAAGTGTTCAATTTCCAGAAGATAGGCCTGCATCACTTTCTACCCCCCTCTTCTTCCAAGTCGTTTTATATACTTTGCCTCTACTTCGCATTGCAGTTAATTGAATACTTCATTTTTAAATTGCTTTATTTCTTCCATTTCTTCACTCACTCCATTTATATCCACATTCAGTTTCCTTTCAATTATTTGTATCGCATTTTATGCAGTTTGTAATTCTTTATTCTCCCTTCTAACTCTTCCTTTTCCTTTCTCGGTTATTTTCTTTGTTTTTAATTTCTTTTCCAATCATTCTTCTCCAGTTTTAGCTCTTTTAATTCTTCCCTTATATATTTAAGTTCCTTCAAAACTTCTTCTAACAATCTCGTTTTTACGCTTTTCCGACAGAAGGCGCGTGGTGTGTTTTTAGGACATTTAAACATTAAATTACGCTCATCCGATGTAACGAAGCACAGCTTATATTAATAATAAATTGAATGCATGTATTAGTTGTAAACAAACGAGTTTCCTGTCGCTGATAAGATAAGACGTATTGGAATAAACACATCGCTCAGCACGTTTGAGAGTGGGGAAATTTGGTCACCTATCGAATTGTATGAACCAGAGAGAGATAGCTTGTTTTACCGTGCCGTAGGTAGAGGACGTGAGAATGTTATGTGAAAAGATTGATTTGACCCGCCAGTTGCTATTGTAATAAATAGGCTGGCACAATATAATACATTACTACTGATGGCTCTTGCTGCTACCGCATAGAGTGCGCGTCCTATTGTAAGCGCGGGAAAGCCAATAAGAGAATATTTGAATGGAGCTATGTGTTGTGTAGACACATGAAATAGGAATAATATCGAGTTAGTTAGGATTGTGTGTATGGACCGTGTCACAGAAATAAAATTTCATGTGAATGAATACACACATAGCCGTGGCGCAGAGTAAAACTTGTACGAGGCTCATGTCTATACAAGCGAGATTTTTAAGCATATAAATTAGTTCCACAGCCGTTCAGCAGGAGAAGACAGCAGTCCAGCATGAGCAGCCAGCCAGCCGGAGTAGAGCGATCCGCCAGCCAAGGCAGGGAAGCAGAGTCAATGAGCGTTTCGCTTTTAACTATAATAATACCATTGTATTATTTCATGTGTGCCGTTTTATTGATATTGTTTTATATTTTATAATTTCGCTATTCCTTATTTAACCGGCATTATTCCGTCATCGATTTCATTTTACATTTATTCTTTTATTTATTACTGAGACTTAATTAAATATGTAAATTTCTTTCTTTGTTAATATTGTGTAACAGAACAGTAGACGGTTTTGTTAAACCATTATTGCTGTTTCACTCATTGGTGAATAATTTTGTTTTAGCTGCCCAGCAAGAACCCCTGATTTACTCAGCAGACTAACAGCTGACTGTGCCCTTAGTAAGACACTGAGTACCGAAGGGTCAACAACATAGTTCCAGGGTGTGATCTCACGTTAAACTAACCTGGCGCCCGAGCTGGCTGACCTGGCGCGTAGTAGTTCCGTCAGCCAGTTAGCATTGTACGTCTCACCACGCTAAATATTTCAACATTTGAGGTAAACATCAAAGTAGTCAACTGTACAATAAAAGGACATGGCATAAATGTACAATAGAAATCTGCGACATATGCATTTGACAACAATATGCATTTAAGGGTTTACAGTCTGTATATCTGAAGATGGCCCAAATAGTCTCAAAGTTGAAACCAATGGTAGGGAATTTTTCTCATATCATTTTTGAGGATGAGAAACCTCTGACCTT
The DNA here is from genome assembly GCA_009867245.2 of Adranes taylori. Lineage (NCBI taxonomy): Eukaryota > Metazoa > Arthropoda > Insecta > Coleoptera > Staphylinidae > Adranes > Adranes taylori. The sequence continues at coordinate 21,505 of WYDF02270335.1, read as the reverse complement.
TCCTTTTGGTATTCACATATTGTGAAAAGCATCTCGTATGCTGTGAGTTTTGCTTGTTTGATACCAAATTACATAACCTATCTAATTAATTAATTCATTCTATTAATTACCGTTTGTATATGCAATCCTTTAATATAAATTAACTACTAAAATTTGCCAAAAGGGTTTTATGACTTGATATATATTTCCACTACACATTTTCAAGAAGCAGTTATGTTTCTCACCCTTTTTGTATGTTTTCGACCGTTTAAATCCTCTCTCATTGGATGATAGTTCTACGGTTCTAGCAGAAAGGATGATTTGATGTAATGCTTTCCAAGATTTTGATCGCGTAAAGCTACTACCCACCACCGTTTATATGCACACCACAAATGCGTTCGTCGACAAGATATGTCAACGGATCAAAGAAATTTTTCTATTAGTCGGAAGTATTAACCTTCCTAAAAGGCTTTTTTATCGGCCAGAGACACCGAATGCCACCAGCTGCAGCAACACGCCAAGAACAGTTTCTTCACAGCTAATTTCAAACAAAAGGACCCACTCAATTTAATGTTCCTTAGGCGCATTTTGGGTCTCAACTAGAATAATTCACCATTAAATGACCACACTTATTCCTAGAGAGGAGCATAAGTCGCACTCTGGAATCTGACTTGTTTTAAGTAAGTGCCATCATCAAATAACTTATTTTATTTAAACTTAAATTAAAAATAAACTCAAATCAATAGTAATTCTAAGAACATCAGGTGAAGTATACATACATATTCCATTAATAATTTTCTGCAGAATTTTTTGTTCTCTTAAAATAATCTAATCTTTAATTTTTCTCTCGTATCAATACTTCATACTATTTGCTTGAAAAACTACTTTATCAATGTGAAAACGAGGACACCAATGTCAGAGGAAGTGCGACGCCCAAGGTCAAGCTAACACCAACGGTGATGCCAGAGACCACACTCCGAGGCCAATCAAGCTACGTTGTTCACGCGCGCCACGTATACTGATAGACGTACCTGTTCCATCCACTCAAGAAGAGACTACAACATCCCCAATTCACCGCTACTATGTACAGCTATAAGTGATATGCCATTACCCCCTACACCTAGCAAGGGTTGGCTATACAAAGATACGCGTGAAGAGCACCATCTACGATTATTCCGCTATTCTTTTAGCGACAGAGAATAAATCCTGCAACACCACAAGTTCATTAGTTTTTGTCAGAAAATTTCATCGCATCTCCTATAATATATCTCACACCATTTTCCCATCTTCATCATGTCAATTGGTTGGATCAACTTACAATATCTTCGCTAAACATTGAAACATTCAACGTTCAACTTTTCTTTCTACCGACGTCCTGGAGAAGCCGACGAAAAGCACAAATCCAATCAGAAGAACACATTAAATTATCTTTAGCGCGCAGTTGCCGTTTTGTGGACGATGATGTTCTCGTTTCGAAGTTGCCATTTTGCGTGATAAATGTGGAGGTCAGGTTCTCGTTTTGACAGACATATGTGATAAAAACTATTAGTGATTTAAATGTGTTTTCTTTCACCGATGTATACCCGGTGAAAGGCAAGATTATGTGATTCTTAATTATAAGTGTAATTAATGTTATTAAACTAGAGACAAAGTACATAAAACTAAATAAAAAGTTGCGCTTATGTATAGTATTCCCTGCTGCAAATGTACACCCAGAAGTAGTGGGGATTAAGCGGAGTGAAATAATAGTGTTAAAATCTGCCCACTGCTGTAAAAAATAAACACATAAGGTGCAGCATGGGGTAACAAGGCCAAGTCAAGCAGACTTCATTACGTTGTTAGCTAAATTCAATGCACTTGAAGTAGACAATTAAAAGATTAAAGCATACGAATTAAGGGAAATTCCACAATTGGATTCAAGAAAGAAAAGTGACCTTTCAAAACCAAAAAGGAAATGCCACAATGCGAGTTCGGGTGACGAATCAACGTCCTCGCACAAAAAACATTAATGGCCCACAACAGCTTTGAAAACGAATTAGACGAGAGAGAGAGAGAGAGAGAGAGAGAGAGTCTGAAGACGATTCTTCAACATGCAGGAGGAAACATCTGGTAATGAAGAAGAGGAACAAGAAAAGAATTACTCTCAATTTTTAATCCCTCCTAAAAGATCTCAAAATCGGACACCAAAAGAGACAACACAAAGTCAGCCAATAAATAATAACAAGCAAAACACAAATAACAAGGTGGCAAATGCTCCCAAATTAAGAAAACCCCCACCAATATGATTAAACGATTACATGCAAGTACATAATTAAAGCCATGAAAATAATCAAAATATAAGTGGAAAAAGAATTACATTTTAAAAATGAATTTAATATATTTACGAAAAACGCCAATGATCGAGCCTCCAGGGCAATGTTAAGAAAAATTGAAGTTGAACATCATTGTTATCAGCTTCCAGAAGAAAAAGAGCTGAAAGTCTTCATGAGAGGAGTGCCGGAAACACTACAATTAGAAATTGAAGATTTAAAAGCTAAGTGGCTTAAATATAAATATTAGTATCACGAGACGAGGAAACAAAACAAGGAACTTCCCTTTAATATTAGTCAATACCGTAAAGACTGACGAAAGGAGAAAAATTTTTGATTTGAAAGAAGTACAGCACCTGAAAGTATCTACCGACCCCCATCGGAAACCAACCGCTACACAACATGCTACCGTTGCCAAAGACACGGCCACGTGTATTTCAGATGTCACGCCCAGTTTAAATGCTTACGTGAGCCGGAGCTAATCCTTCTTGGGAGTGCCCAAACAAAGAAAACAAAGCGTTAACTCCAAAATGTTGTAATTGCGGTGGTCATCACGCAGCCGCATACAAGATTGTCCACAAAACCCAGACGTCATCAAACACAAACAAGCAGCAGAATGTCAACAAAACTTACAGCAGCGGAGACGATAGATGGAAAAAGTTATGAAAGAGAACTAAAGGACGACATAACTCAGAAAATGAATTTAAAAAGGTGTTACTTCTAATTCTCCCAGGCATATTAGAAACCATTTTAGTTCATGGGATATAACACGCTAAAACTAGGAACCTGGGGTGACAACGAACCTGGCTAGAAGCTAAAAAGAGACAAGATATAATTGAATTTATAGAAAGGGAAAAATATCTATTATGTTTATTTTAGAAACCCACCTTAAAAACGGGCGCTACTTTTACATTCGTGGATTTAATACAATAAGATTCAACAGCAAGGGCAAACTCAAAGGAGGAGTTGCAGTGCTCTGCAGAAGTAACATCTGTTTTACTATAATAGAGTTTGATACTACCACAATTGAAGCAGTGTGCTTAAGAACAAACCTTCATGATGAGGAAATAATTTTCAAAGCATTATATTTCTCAACAAAAACTGAAATAACAAATGCAGATCTCAAAAAGTAGCACAAAAATTGGAGGAGATATAAACGCCAATTCCAATTAGTGAAAGTGCATGGGCCGGACGACCAAACAACAATTCTGAATCGTGGAAGAGAAGAGGTAGTTGGCAACTTTAACAGCCACCAGATTAAAAAACAAATACATGTTGCAACAAGGTGTGCCTTAAATTATTTGACAAATTCAATAAAAGAAGCCATCGAAAAAAGCTCTGTAAGTTCAACTCACCCGAATAGATTAAAGTTGAACAAAGAAAGAAGGGAACTAATACAAAAAAATAAACAAAAGAATATATGGGCAAGACCTCACCGTTCACAAGATAAATCAAAACTCCAAAAAGTAAGCACTATGTTAAATCTCAAAACACAATCGAAGAAGCAAATAATGACATGAACAAATTCTGGCATCTTACAAGAAAATTTAAAAAAGGACATAGCAACAACTTACCTTTAGAAGATGAACAAGACAAGTTAATATTCAGCGAAAGAGAAAAAGCAGAATATACAGCGGACTCCCTACATCTGCAATTCCAAAACAAGCTACCGTCAGAACCAGCAACAAACGAAGCAACCACAAGAACAGTGGCCCAAATAAGTTTAATAAACACAATGGCAAAAGTGGAGGAAACACTAAATAAAAGAACAATTCAAGAAATTTTAAAGGAAGACAAAATTTTACCACCTAATCAATTTGGTTACAGGTCAAAGTTAGCAGCAACACAACAAGCACCAGCGCTGTAAGAAAAATTGTCACAAGCAAAAGCTAAGAATTGAAAATCCATAGGAATTTTCCTGGACATCGAAAAAGCATACGACCCGGTACGGCACAATGGCCTGCTGCACAAGATGTGGAAGCTAGACATCCGTTACGGATTGACAGCTTTTATAAAATGTTTCTTAGAAGATAGGACATTTTGTGTCAAAGAACGCAACACAATTTCTAGAGCGAGGAAAGTAGACGGAGGTGTTCCACAAGGGTCACCACTGTCGCTCACTATCTACAACTTGTTTGTAGACGATATTCCTAAACCAAGATCACGAAGCAACAATCAAATCCTCCAATTCTCGAATGACATGGCAACAGTGAGTCATGGTATAATCTTGGACACAGCAATGCAGGAAAGTTGACTGATGAAGTATGCAAATATTTCGCCAAATGGAACTTGAAGGTAAACACATCCAAAACAGAAATATATAATTCTCCAATAAAATTCCGGAAAAACACTTTGTGAAAGTTAAAGGAAAAATTAATGTATGGATACGAATTATGGACAACAGGTTTAGCAAAAGCTTAGGAAAAAATAAAGATGACTCAAACCCAACTCTATAGAATGACCTGGAATATTCTCTGGCATCTACGCAACGATGACATCATATGAGAGTTAAAACTTGAAGATCTACCAAAAGTAGCAAAATAATGACGCGGAAAGATGGTTGAGAGATTAAAGAATCATGTAGACAGCAACATTATTTCAAAGTTGAAAAATTAGCAGAAAAGCTACAACAAAACAAACTACATTAAAGTAAAATGAAATCATCCAGTCTGCACATATTTACAGGATGAATCGAAGAAAGAACCAAATACATAGCCAGATTAAGGTTGAAAATTTAATAAAGAAGGAGGCAAACAAATCAAAATTTAGCTCGCTATTTTTACTTGCTATTTCTAATGGAAAATCGTAATGGAAGTCATACTAACAAATCCTGAATTGTAAATAGAAGCTACACATTGTCAGTAAATTAAAATCGCTATTCGAGTCATACATATAATGTTATAAATGTTAGAAACAATAAACCAAATTATTTAACCTTGTTGTTGCATTTCCGTTTTTATCATATAAGAACTCGAGTACTTTATTTTAATAATTAAGAACATGCAAATTTATAACACAACCCGGAAATCTCATGCGATGAGCACTATTTTATGTTTCAAAAGATCAGAAAAAGAAAAGCAGAATAGTGGTCCAAAATATAACCTCGATCCTGCTTTATAGTTCTGTTTATTGTTATAAACATAAATATCCTGGATTCGTCCACTGATAAGGTATAATTAATATAATAAATCAATCAAGAAAAATTTACCAATAAAGTCTACAGTAATATAATTAAATTCACATTATTATTATTATCAATAATAATAAATAATAATATGGCAAATATCTATTAGATTAGTAGCCTTGAGGGCAAAATTGCCCACGAGTAAAACAAGAATTTATGGCTCACGTGTCATCACCTTATATTTTCTTAATCGAACTCATTTGATTTATTATGTTCGATCGTTCAACGATTATTAAATAAGTTTATGTTGTTGTAAAAGTTGTTGGGATGCAACTAAATAGTTAAAGTTCATTTCATGTATGTGTGTGAAATGTACACAAGCAAAGATATTATTCTTAGGTACCTATAGTCGTACCACACGGTAATGCTTAAGAGTCACATGACTGTGCGTCTCTGTACGACATGATGCGCAAATGAGATATTGCGCGGGCGTATATTCGGGTTACCAATAATATTATTATGTATTACTATGAAAATAATTTCTTCGGATTCTTGGACACAGATATATTTAACTTTAGATTTGTTTGTGATACATCAAAAATTTTGCATATTCGATAAAAATCACAAACAAATCTAGAGTTAAATATATCTCTGTTCAAGAATCCGAAGAATTTTATTTTCGTACTTCAATTTTGGACGTGAACTATTCATTCATCATTATCATTACTATTACATCTTATTGTCTAGAAAACAGTAACTGAAATTGTATTCCGGAGGAAATCATTGGATTTTGCAATCCGCATTAAGTAGACAAGTCAAGGAGTAATAAATTCAATTTGGTCTGTATGTTTAATGATCTGTCTTATGGTGTGTCATTGTTGTTTCAGTGTGGTTGGTAAACTTTGTTGGTTCATCGAATTTCCCAAATCATATTTTCCAATTGTGTCGTTCATCGTTTTATTCAACTTTTTGGTCGATGTGATTATTTCGCTAGCGCTTCTGCTTAACCCTTTGACAAGCTTTAGACACAAGCTGGACAGAGTGTTTAAAGAGACTATTTAATTTTTTTATTCACTATCTTAGAATATAAAACAAATTGAGAAAATTACTAAATAAAATAAAATTTATCCAATTGAACAATAAAATTAGTCTAGTATATCTAAAGTTACAAAACAAGTCTTACATTCCCATGTTATTTCGCTTCATTTTCCTCCATCAGAGTATACTTAGCATGTCCTGAATGGCTTTGTTTTACTTGTTGTTGGTTGCATATGGCTTGGGAAATGTGCTTAAGATTTTGCCTGCTGTCGTAATTAAAAATCGCCTGTAGATAGTCTTCCACGGATCTTCTAATTGGACAACTTGACAATCCTCAACATTTATTCGGTGACATCTAACCGAAAATTCTCGTTGTGTGTTTTTTTTCTTTCCCAGTTTCTCAATTAACCCCTACTTCAACATTTTCAGAATGAACTTATAAAATGCACTTATAGTGCCCTGTTCAGTATCAATTCTTAATTAACTACAAAATACAGTGTTAGATTTACACAATTATAAAAATTTTACACCAAATCGTGCTCTCTTAGATTGCATTCCTTATAAGATATGCGGCACTTGAACTTCATCAGAGATTCATCTATTGTAATGTTTTCTTTTCGTTTATAAATTTCGGAAAATTTATTACTTAGATATTCTATTACCCATCGTATTTACTGGAGTCGATCTAATCATTATTTGCAAAATGCAAGTACCGAGTCAATAATACAAATCTTGAAAATAGCATTGTTTTTCGAAAAAATTAAATATAAAATATATATTAATTATAAAATATAAATAAATTATTAAATTATAAAAGTGTAAAATTGTAAAATTGTAAAATTGTAAAATTGTAAAATTGTAAAATTGTAAAATTGTAAAATTGTAAAATTGTAAAATTGTAA
>WYDF02270335.1:0-14053 GCA_009867245.2 Adranes taylori | reverse complement strand
ATTATTATAAAATTATCATAAAACAAAATTATTATAAAATTATAAAATTATTATAAAATTATTATGAAATTATTATAAAATTATTATAAAATTATTGTAAGATTATAAAATTAATACAACTATAAAATTTTATATAAATTATAAAATACGATAATTTATAGAAATACCATATTAATTTATAATACGAAATACAATACTAAATTATGAAGATACAATAATTTAGTGATTGTTCCCAAAGAATATTTACCCGAAAGCACCACTATATTCACCCAAAGTCTAAATAAAAACCATTTAAAAACAAAGGTAAACCAAAATTTTATTAGGTGTTATTATTGTGGTTATGATTACTCCTAGTATCCTGAGAAGTTCATACTAGAAATATTGGATCGAATATAAGTCATCTAAATTATTCAAGACAGCTAATCGTCATGTAAGTGTTTTAGTTCTTTAAGTATTATTTTTATCAGTCTAGTTATTTGTATAAATATATTGTACTTATTTAAGTTGTTATATTAAATTCAATTCACTTCAAGATATAAATTATAACGTTAGAAAAATACAGAAATCATTTGCTTTAACGCATTATTTTATTTCGATTATACATATTTATGATAATAGTTTTATAGTAACAGTTATATAGTAAACGTTAATAGTTAAAACGACTTCTGTAACCAAGTAGCGAGTAAAATAAATCCTTAGAGGCACTTTCCTTACTTACAGTTCTTAGCACTAGATTAGGTATGAAATGAATGCCGCTTAAGGTACCTTGTTCTAAAATAACCTTGTAACTAATCTTCGATTAACTTATAAATTTCAACTAACGTATTGCATATTAATTTTCAAGTTAATTTAAATCTTTCTTGGTTATGTGTTTGATATTTGATAATTATAGTGAATTAAAATTAAAATCACATTTTACATTTGTTATTGTCTATTCTTAACTAAATATATTGCTACGTCCCTAGTGGCACGATAAAATAAACATGAGTTAGGGTATAAAGTTGCCTATGTTATTTCTTAATTAGCCTCATGTGTTGCACACGCCCATAATAAATAGTTCTATAATATATATATATATTAGGTATTTAATTGAAATACCAGATAAGGTTATGCTCTGTTTTACTGACCGCTGATTGGTCAATACATAAGAAATATTGTTTCAGATGTGATAGATAATTTGTGCGCGCCACATTGCATTATGAGATCATCAAGCTTGCAAACGTTGTTAGTTTCTTATAAAAGAAAATCGATTTTTTTCAGCATTATTATTTTAGAATCGTTAGAGGTACTATGAAATGCGATTTACTTAATTATTTTTATAATAATTTTAATATGTTAAATTGTTTAATTAGGTTGGATTATTAGCTTATTCTTGTACTAATTTCATAGTAAAAGTATAGTTGTCTCAATAGTCAACGTTAGTGTAATTTATTGTTTTAATTAATAAATTAAATAAAAAAATCCTAAATCTAATAATTTCGTGTACAGTTTTTAAAAATCGAATCACACGGACACAAAATATATTTCGTGTCAATATTCTTGTAAGTTCGTAAAAATATTTTGTAACCTTATTTAATGTTAAATAAGTGACCGATTGAAATATATATACATATGCGTATACATCTTTATTTTATCTTTTCAATATGTATATATCCGATTGTATTTGCTTGCAATAGGCTTATGTAACCGATGAAGTGCTTATGTAGAGATAAATATCTTTGCTTGCGTGCAAAATCCAAAAGCTTTCTCTAACAATCAATAATGATAATAACAACATTTCGATATAAAGAAAAAAATATAGAATAACTGTACTTAACTATATACTTATCGTAAACTTAGTGTTTGTTGACATTTATAGCACTATAAGATATATGTCAAAATTGGACAAGGAATCAACAATATTTTCACCATTAAAACGTAATAACCAAATATGTTTTGCTACTTACAAGTTAAAACGTTCATTGACTTTAAATCGCATACAGTTTAAATTCACTGGTTCCCAACTAGTGGTCTGCGGACCACCAAGACTCCCTAAAAACAAAATTAAGGTCCGCGAAATAAAACTGTAAACGGAGCGTGGCGAAGATTCACCGAAACAGGCGCGCTGTGATATTCTCGGTTTAGTAGAATGTATGAATTCAATTTAGGGTTTAAAAATGAAGTAATTAAACAAGTATATAAAATAAATAACAATTAAATATATTTAATATACAATTTATACATATCTTTTACAAAGTAAACCTTAGATATCTTAGAATTATCGAATCTGAGGTTCGGTATGATATTGAATATCGAATTTACTTAAAAATAATACATTGTACATACGTATGCAACAAAATGTCGTGCCCAATTAAAGGGTCGATGGAATTGCAAAATATTGGCATTGAATTAGTTTGTACATTCATTTCATGTAAGAACGTCCACATATGCCGTTGACTACATTTGTTATAAACACAATTAGTCATTAGGCCATGAAAACACACGTAATGTTTCTATATTTGAAACAAAATACATTAATTTTAATACAATATACCAATAATTTAATGTTAAATACCAATATTATAGGGAATTACAGGAAATATTCCATTGCAGGATCCCTTAGAGTAAGGAACATGCGGTGGCTGGAGGGACTCACGGGAGGGACTCACGGCTGGAGGGACATTTCGCATTCGCATGCACGTCGCTCTAGTCGTGCCGCACGAATTTAGTACCTATTTTGTTTTGATCAGGACTGTATCCGTGATACTGTTTACTGAAGCGCTTTGATGGCTTTAGAGTAACGGTAAGTCCTTCACATTACCATTAATTTCAATCAATCAACTCACTCTTATCGTAATTAACTCTTTGATATAATTCGTGTATTAACCTATTGATTCATTACGAATTATGGAAATGAATGGTGATGGCGTCTTCGTTTTTTTTTCAGAGAATTTTTTTCAGAGAGTGGGGTTGTGCATGCCTAAAACCTCTGGAATCATCGAATCGTAACATTCGCTTACATCTCGGAAATCGTAAAAGCAATATCAATGAGAGATGACTGATAGCGCCATTAAAATCATAAAGACGAAAATCGTAACAGCTTATTGAAAATTCTCCGAAAAGAAAACTCTAGATGTTTTGCTAGTAAAATTCTTAGAACTTGCGGAAAATACAACAACTGTCCAATTCTATTCTAATTACAAGTCTACATCCAATTCTAATTTATATCAATTGAAAGCAATGGAGAAATAAATCTCTAGAGTTGGATGTAACGGAATGCTGCATAAAGTTGTATAGGTGATCTGGAACAGGTGATCCGGGACGCAAATCTTCTGGTTGGTTTGGTGACAGCAATGGCTCCGATAGATCCACTAGAAGGCAGACGCCTTAGTTTGACAGATCTCATTGGAGTTGTTTCATTATTATTCTCGTCGGATTAGTGCAATCGGCGCTTTTCTGTCAACTTCTTTTGACAGTGGCTCCCCTTTCGCATTGAAGAAACGATTAATGGGGGGCGGGGGGGTGTAAAGGGTTATAATGAAGATAGAAGAAAATAAAAAAGTGGAGGCAAAAAATCAATCCGCAGTAGTTAAGGGTGCGTTATGTAATACTTAGCTATTACTTTTAAGGGCGCGATAATCGACTGCTAGCCAAGAAGATTCGCTATCAGCAATAACGAAGAGCCCAATTTAGAATTGCGTTACCTCGATATTAGACTGGGTTGGCACTTTATATTCGAATTTTGCCGCGGCGCTACACTCCTCGTGTATCGTGTACACGGTGGGGTTGTGCATGCCTAAAACCTCTGGAATCATGGAATCGTAATATTCGCTTAAATCTCGGAAATCCTAAAAGCAATATCAATGAGAGATGACTGATAGCGCCATTAAAATCATAAAGACGAAAATCGTAACAGCTTATTGAAAATTCCCCGAAAAGAAAACTCTAGATGTTTTGCTAGTAAAATTCTTAGAACTTGCGGAATCAAAACCAATAGAACTTGGCGGCTGAGACCGTTGAAGGTAAAAAATTTGTTGTTACAATTTTCGGCAGTTATAAAAACCGAAGAATAAAGCTTCTCTCCCAAAATCGTAAACAAAACTATTAAAAAGTCTATGTAAAAAAACACAACCAACTAAATGTGCTCGAAACTCATACATTTTTTCGAAGAAACCTAATGAGGCTTGACATTAATGGCTTTTTATTTCGTGAACATTTTGCTGCATGCAACGAATTCGAACTTTTTTATTTTCTATCTGTTCTTTTTTTATAACTTTTAGCGGGAAAGGTTTTTGATCAAATTTAAAAATATTTAGCAGTTTATATTATATTAATGTATATCAAAATAAATTATTACATTAACTTATTAAATTGATGATTATTAAATTAATACGATGTTAATTAGTACATGTTCAATTGATTAACGATAATAAATAAACTAGCAATTAAAGAATTTTCATGTTTATCTTTTCAACATTGTGAAAAATTGGACGCCTTTTCTACGCATCCGAGTTCAGTGTGTATACTGAAAAAAGTAATTTCGTGGGATTCCTATAAGTATATAACACTTTATGTTGAGCATTTCCCGCAGTAAATGGTACAACAACTCCAGATTCGGCGACATATGAATAATTTCCAAGGATTTTCCTAATTATATCGTAAATAAATATTTTAAAAATGTCTCAAATATAATGCACATAGTTTTATATATTTTACATTAGCTGAAAAATAGTGTCGCCTCTTATTATGCCCGGCACGGAATAAAGTCCGTTGAGGTGTCGGCTGGGCACACAAATCGAACATTATATGACCGCTAAAGTTGTATGCTCTGGCCTGCAGATTCTTTTGCCTACGCCATAAAAGATTTCGCCAATAGCGGAATATTTTATGAAACAGAGCATTGTGTGGAAAAAGCTGGCGACTGTTGTATGGACGGCGCTACAGTCATGTTAAGAACACAGTCTCGTTTAGCAACATTAATAGAACAGAAGAATCCTTCAGCAATAACAATTCATTATATCATCATTAGGCATTTGCTTCCAAGGCTTTTTAGTGAGTATACTGGAAATAGCAATAAACGTGTCAGTGTTATTAAAAGTAGCGCCTTAAATACGCCTTAAAAAAGCTGTGCACTGAAATAGTTTGACTTCGATCATTTGACTCTTCTTATCCACACTGAAGTTCGATGGTTATAAAAAACAATATGGTGGGTAGGCTCATTTGTATGGTATATTGACGACACCTATCTGGGAGGCAATAATGAACGTCTATAATGGAAGAAAGAGAATCCTGTTTAGATATAAGTTTTAGTTATTAGCTACGGTAGAATAAAATATATTATTTTCTGGATATTGCACTTTTAATATAATAGTATTAGTATTATGAGAGCAATTTAATATGATTGTCAATTATTGTGGACTATTTACACAAAACTCTACTCGGTACACCACAATAAAATGGCGACGAGGATGGGATAAGGTCATTATTGATTAAATATTATTAGGGGACAGAATATATTTATGTAAATTGATAAACGAATCAGTCATTTGGAAACCGTTATGTTCAATCTTTCAGGCGGTGTTCAAGAAGGTGTCCAAATTTTGAAGTTTGAAGTGCTACAAAGCTGCCCATGTACTCAAATATGTTGGTCAAGCCAAAAGGAGGCGTTATATTATCTGCTATGCGAATATGTTTAAGCAGTTTGGATCAAAGAAGGCAACAAAAAAGACTCCGCAAAGTTGCGTTAAATACTCCAAATGAGATTTTTTGAGTTTCATAAACCTCTAAAATTATAGTATTTTTAGTCGATGTTTCAATTTATAAAGCGAAATAAAATCTTTGACAAAATACTCCTTCTTATTAATTAAAAAAGAAGCCGAAAAAATTCCCTGTATAGTGTCACGCCTGTCTCATATCAACAAGCCAAATATAAACAACGAACCACCAGGCCATCATTTTCAGCATAGCATTGACTTTAATTAAAGCGATGAGTGGAGTTTCATGCAGCAAAATGTTTCGGCAATTCAATTGAGTTCACGTTGATCTCATAAAGCCCATTGAGCACGTTGAGCTCATACATAAACGCTCATAAAACACGTTGAGCTCATACATTCGAAAACTGTATGAGACCATGTTGGTCTCACAGATTGGTGTTGATCTGGTAATTATTATTATTAGCACTAATCGTGTTAACAATAATAATTAATGTGAGCGGCTAGTTATTGTATCAGAAGTGATTTATGGTATCACACTGGGCAGGAACCCGCCCTGATTGGACAAATTAAGCACGGATCTTGAGTGGTCAACGTAGAATTGCATCACATTGCTTCCCATTGGGTCGCGCTGGACTCTATCTAGCATCTTGGAAACAGGATGATGTAAACTCCGTTTGTGAATGGTAGCGGCTGCTCAATAAATGAACATAGGTTCGGTTGGTCGCCAATAATGGATTTCTAATAGTGAAGTTAGTTGTAGATTATGTGGGAAAGGGGATGAAATTTGGGAGCATCTGGGTAAATTCATGTGAGAAAATGTGGTGGATAGATGATGAAAGAATGGAGGTAGGAAACTGGCAGGTATGTTTGGGATATGGGTGCGGGACATATTGGTAATGAAAAGGATAATATTTGAGATTAATAGGAGGCGGTTGTAGAAAGGTAAAGGATATTTCCCTTGTGGAAGGACGGATGTTTCCTTGTGGAACTCTTATTATCACTCGCTACTATTATTACTGGCGCTCATTTTCATTACGGGCAATAAAAATAAAATAAGTAACCTTCGCAAGAGACGTGGACCGCATTTATCTGTGAATCGTAGACACAATATATAAATCGAGGTTTCCATAATATGGCTTGGGTACAGGTGTGGCCCACCGTGGCCGTCACGTTATTCCGAGCCTATCATAAAAATATAGACATTGGGGATTACCCATAAACTTAGATATGCCGTATCATTAGAAGGGTACTAAAAGTACACTCTTTTTTTATTGTAAGGAACGACGTTTTTGTTGATACATTAGGAAGCATACTACTAGGGTTATCAACAGCACTCTTTAAAGAATAAATGTACTCTTCTGGCAAGTAAAATTATCTACTCTTGATATGTAAAATGTACATGTACTCTTTTTGGGAAGTAAAATTAAGTACTTCTTTAGAAATGTACTCTTTTGGGCTGGGTCGAGTTGGTATCCTTACATACTATCTACCTTTTTCATGGAGTTCTGGCGCCTGTAGTGCCTCGGCAGATCCATTGCACGCAGATCGGGCGGAGGCATAGGCGTACTAATAGGAAGAGTAGTTTCATTCCATTACATAGACCTTGAATTTATCGCGAGTAAACAGGAAATAATTAGTCAAAAAATATAGTGTTAATTTCTATATTCGGACTATTAAGGTACTATAAAATCTCTCATGTTATAATTATTGAAGTCTATTTATATCAAATAAACTCTATGAAAGTTATTTTAAACATGCGCTATTTTATTTAAATAGGGAAATATAATCCAGATAAACGTTATCTTAAAAAAAACTTATTATTATGTACGTGCGTATTATAATCCTCCATCAGCGGCGTTGAAAACTGTAGCTGACCTAAATTCGTCACACTTCATTTGGGTAATAAAATTTTACTAACTGACTGTACTATATACAAGTTTAAGTAAATATTTTCCATTTTAAGCCACGCATTCATCTATACGATACTGATACGAGAAAAACCAAGAGAAATACAGTATTGAAATTGTATAGAGTATATGGGCTTAATATACTCAAGTGAAGCAAGGTGAAGCTGGGCTTGTAACAAGATGAAATCAAGAATGCACTGGAACATGGGCGTACACTGGGTAAAACAAGGGGCAACTACCCCCATCTACTCCCTCTCCTCTCTCTACTTTTCTCTTCACTACAGAAAACATTCTGACTAGTATAAGATCGAGCATATAATGACAAACGGCTACCCGACCCCCTCCTTTCATTTAAAAGCTGGGCACGCCCATGGAATGGGAAGTCATGTAATCAAAGAGGACACATACTATTTCAATTGTATCTGCTATGAATACCTTTTTCTATTTGAATGAAGAACACTATTGAATATTGGAAATGCAACACTAAAAAGATTTCGTACTCTGTAGCCATTATGCTCTATTATATACCTTGTCAACCATATCTTAGACCTCTACTCATTCTAAACCACTATGAAATTCTCTTTCCTATGTTGGCTCTTATTATTGCCTCCTCATACATACTTCTGATTCTGTCACACAATCTTGCGGATATCCCTTCATATTTATTTATTCCCACAATTTCGTTCTCAATAGTTTATCAAACGCTAGTGAGAAAGAAAGTAATACTAGTTATGTTACGATTCCGTATATCATTTCATTATACGCAATGAGATATTTAGCAGTTTTTACATTGTAACATAGCATGTTATTTCAAATAAATTAAATGAATAATTGAAATGTATGATTGCGGTTACGTCACGTGCATTGAATAAAGACGCAACGATAACAACAACGAGACCGATTTGTTGATTTGACCGACTTGTTTGTTGATTGCGGTTGCTACGGTTATAATTGTGTGATAATATATAAGAGTAGGGGACTTACGTTATAATGATAGATATATACGTATTCGCTTGTCGTCGCTGGTGCGTAAACTCCTGTTGCTACACTGAAATGAAAAGGAAACCGTACCAGAAAATAAGTAATGTGCGGTTAGCTATACACTGATCCGTATAACGGAGCCAAAGTTGTGTGGCAGCATACGTTTATAAATAGAGAGATTTTGCATAGAATATTTCAGTTCATTTCATGAATTCAAAGCGCTCAGCAACCGACGACCAAGCAAGCCAAGATCTAAGCAGAGCGGCAGCTTCGGATAAGTAAGCGTTTCAATATGTCGTTACACTGATCTCTTGAAGGTAGTTGTAATAACTTTGTTTTCTCCTTCTATCCTACCTACTTCCTACACCACTGAGTGTATGTTTCTAACCCGTGTCAGCGTAGGTTAGTTATAGTCGCATAGCTATCTCAATGGTGTATAGTGGTTTCCTGTCCGTAGCCCCCACTAGATTGTATAAGCATAACCTTCGAACGTCGGTATTGCTATTACTCACTCAGCGATCTTAACACATATGAGCACCGGGGTTTTGAGTGACATATGGTGGTTCCTTCCATTGTCATTATCCGAATCATTGTACTATAGTAAACTTTTTCTCTTGAGTATCCGCCTGAAGATTCTTTAAGAGATTTTGAACAATATAACTTTGATAAATTCAATGAGGCATATCAAACAATTCAATCAGGAATAACAACTGAATTTGAGGAACAAAACCAAAATTTTTACCAGAACATGAACCTGAGCAAATTTGAACTAATTGGCTGTAACTATTTGCTTGGCTCGATGATGGCAGCTTTTAAATAAGTAATATTGATAACAGCTTGGAGTAACTAAACTAGAACGGGGGTGTATTACGATGTTCTTAATAAGAATCTCAATTTATTAAACTCCTGCGAGTCCTTTTATGTAAATTACATTCTTGTTAAATTATATACAAATACTTTTAATCTGTGCGTAAATTTTCCGATACGCTCTATTTTTCCTTATGTCCTTTAAACGATTAAATAATTGTTTTGTTTTGCTCATCCTACTTTTGAGGTATGCTAAAAGCTGCATCTGTGTAGAAATTTCGTACTGCTAACTAAACGTGATGTAATATAATGTTTTGATATTAACATGAACTTGTTCTAATGCATTTAAATCTTATACGTAATAATTATTAGTTAACGTCTAGCAGATTTCTCAAGTGGACATCTTTATTATTGGGTCATATTTCGATATGCAATAAAATGTTGATTTGATAAAATTTAAAACTTTGAATATGTATGAAATTACATTTCAGATAATATCACATAAAAACATTTCAATAATATCATGGTAAAATGGTACATAGACTCCACCTTATTAAAAGCTAATATAATACAAAAATGTAGCTTAGGAATATCCAGGAGTATAGAAGCCGTGGCTCTCATTCGATGGATAGCCCTGTTGATTATAATTAATGCAATGTAAAAATGTCTACTGGAGACATCCGAGAGTATAGGATTCTATACTCTCGGATATCTCCTATTAGTATACAATAATTATAACAGTTGAATTATTCGCTTTCATGTGAATATTCAGACAAGAATGGTTATGTATTTACAATAATACAATGAATATGTGAGTTTGCAATGTCTGGTAGTCTACAGGTTTGACGAACCTGTAGTCTCCAGGCATTACCCTGTTAACTGCTAATATAAATATATTGCCGAGTTTTTCAGCCAGGCTATAATAGCGGTAATGGTACGCTGCGATTGAGATTTGGTAACCTCGATCCTCGATTAACCTCGGTAACCTCCTGCCTTCTGGCTTTTCTTATATCACTGATATTCAAAGAGAGTCTCAAAGAGAGCCTATTCTATCCCTAGACATCGTAGCTGTGTAGAATTGTCAGCTGGTTCGCTTTTTCTTCTTCGAACTTCTGCTGATTTCGACTTTCCCATTCTTCTTGACTTTTGCCAGTGGTTTATCTTCTGTGATTGTTTCCCTCACGGATACTATTTGTTTTCTTTTTGGCTACCTTTTGTATGTGTTACCCGATACCATTCAGTCGGAGTCCGTCTCTGATTCCATTAATTCGTTTATTCCCTGCAAAATATCTATCGGGCCTGGTTTGTAGAACCACGGATCCGCTATGTAGACATTGTTCCACTCCTCTATTGTGACTTTCTTGACAATTTCGTGTGATATTTTGGGTAACACTAGCAATTGTACCGGTAGCCTGCAATCACTCTTGTATCTCTGCTGTAAAATAGTTTTTATTTCTCCATTAGCAGTTGCTCTTGTGGATTGTGCTACCCGTTTTATCACCACGTTTGTTTTGTCCCTGGGATTGATAACGCTCAGGGCGATTGTTCGGTTATAAATTCTTCAAATGTCAGAGGCGTGGTTCCTTGGATCTCCTCGGACGTGGTGTTTTCAGGACTTGTCATCAGTCTCCCATAACCCATCGAAGTGTAATGCTGCCAGCAGAATAAGCTAGCAAGAGAGAGCCAGCAACGCGACAGCGGGCACAACAGGATAGTCTATGATAACCACCAAAACCTGATTATTCAATTTTGAACATTTCTCTATACTGCTGGTTTCGGACACGACATCTGTTACGTTATCTTCATTGACAACTCTTGCTGCCGCCGGATTGCCTGATTCTTTTTCCTACGCTACTTCTATTGCTTTTCCTAACACAGTGAATATTTTTTGGCTCTTTTCTTCAATGCCATCTGGCATCAGTTGAAGCTCTTCTTCCATTTCCCAATTATTTTGTGACAAAGCCAACTCTTTTGCTTCTCTTGCAGCTGTGGTGTACTCCTTGTACATTTCTTGTAATATCTGTTTCATATTGCAGATAGATTGACCGCTGCGGCGATTTTAGTTTTCTTCTTATATCGTCCAGTACTTCATCCGTATTATTTGTCGACCTTTCTGAGCGCTTTTTGCATCCCATAGTATCTTGTAACCATAAGTTCAAAATACTCAGTGATCTTGTAGCTGCTTGTCCGTGTCCATTCGCTGAACTCGGATGTGTCTATTCCGCTTGGATTTAATTTTTTGTTGTTCTTCAATATGATTTTCTACAATTCGCTGCTTGGCTGTGTATGCTTCTTTTTCTTGTCTCACACAATCTTTTATTTTTAATAATAACGCCACCAGATCTTCTCTCACCTGTTGTTGAGCTGCCATCATCTCGTTTATTTCTGGAGGATTCATAACTGGGTGTTGTTTAGACTTATTCGTCATGAATTCTCTTTTTGTACATCTAGGTATGCTTCATGTTGTGCAAAGTCGTAAATCTTGCCTTTTAGAAGTCCGTTTATTAATTCTTTGTGTTAATTATATTCTAATTTAGAATTTGTATTTTAAATTTATTTGTTGCTTCCAACCCTAGCGGGACTGAAACTTGAATCTTAAGTATGCTTTCGACCCTTCCGGGATTGAAGTCTAACTTTTAATTTATTTAAATTTATAGCTTCCGATCCTTGCGAAACTGAAAGCTGAAATTTAATTACGCCTCCGACCCTTTCGAAACTGAAGGCTGAATTTAATTTATTGATTTCCATCCTTACGGGACTGAGAGCTGAAATTTATTATGCCTCCGGCCCTTTCGAACTTGAAGGCTGAACTTAATTATATTTAAATTTAATTATTTGAGAATTGAATTATTTCAGATTGTATTTTCACTTCATAGTTTACAAATACGAAGTGTGTACGTAACCTAAAATTATTTACATGGATCGTTTTTTGAATGTACATACATTACAACCTTTCCTATTTGATGACATAAAAACATATATATAACATTTTATTTTTTTATGAATCATCGTAAAATTATTATATTTGTTTTATAGTAAAGTAATTTATGAATATTCGGCGTAACTCGGCTTATAAAATATATGACGTAGAGGCATTGGCAGTATTATGAAGTATGTTTTCATGTTCTGGACGTATAATAATTTTGATGGTCAGAATATGATCAAATCGGACCACACAATGACCTATTTATCTGGCTGGTGTTTAGAACGCCCGCACATGCCGCCATCGATATAATCACATAGCTGTGCCATCATCAGACTCAAAACTTTCGGAATCGACAACCTTAGAGTAAGAAAATGTTTTCATGGAAAAACACATATTAGAAAAATTTATTGAAAATCCAAAACCAAAAATGATAAATTAAACACTCAACATAAATTCTAAAGTAATCGAATTGGTAACACCAAAATAAATTAAAAATTGTAATTTAAAAATTCGAAAAGGTATTTTCACATTTAATTTTTATAATTATAATTTAATTTGTAACACGTGGCTAATCGTGAAATGATGAAGCAACATTGTTGCTTCATCACTTCCCACTGAAGCCACGTGTTAAAATTATATTATAATTATAAAAGAAAAACTGTATCCACATTTCTTCTTTTATAATTATAATTGTTGATGCATCACTTTACAAACAAACCATGTGTTAAAATTAAATTAGAATTATATTTTTGCTTTAACAAGTGGCTTCATTGTGAAGTGATGAAGGAAGCAACAATTATAATAATAAATAAATGTGAATTCATTTTTCCTACATCTAAAAGAATTTTTTTTTAATATAATTAAGACAAATGTTGTGAAATTATTTTTCTTTTTATTAGAAAAAAATCACATTATTTCTTTTATAATTTTAATTCAATTTTCACAAGTAGCTTCATCGTGAAGTGATCAAACAATATTATCGTGTAGTGATGCAGCAACATTATTGATGAAGCAAAGTGTTAAAATTAAGTTATAACTATAAAAGTTCTTCTTATAAAAAAAATGTTTTTGCATTTTTTCTTTCATAATTATAATTTAGTTTTCACATGTGGATTTGAAAATATTTTTCATAAAAAAAATGATTTCATATTTTTTTCTATAATTATAATTGTTGTTTTATCACTTCACAATGAAGTCGCGTGTTAAAATTAAATTATAATTATGAAAGAAAAAATGTGAAAACATGTTTTTTTTTTATGAAAGCAATAATGCAAGTGAAGCTATGAAGCAGCAATTAAATTATAAAAGAGAAACTGACGAGTTTTTAGTTTTGAGTTTTTAAATTGCAATTTTTAATTTTTCATAATGTGAATTTATTTTGATGATACTAATTCGATTACTTTCCAATTTATGTTATTTATTATTTTAGATTTCGGGCCTTCAATACATTTTTCTATTACACGAAAAAAAATTTCGTACTCGAAGGTTGTTAATTTTGAAAGATTTAAGTCTTATAATGACACAGTTGTATTGCCGATACGCGTCATATTGTATTCTGCTTATTGAATAAAATAAATATTATTTAATAACAATAGTTGTTTTTTAAGCAGGTAATCATCGAAAATTGCTAATAATATATGAGAGACTACAAAGGTAGAAACCATTCCGATGGACATTTTGGGTGGATGGCCATTTCTGCTATTAAGGTATATTAAGCTTCATCAGCACCCACCTTTTTA
>WYDF02270324.1:0-18134 GCA_009867245.2 Adranes taylori | reverse complement strand
TTTAGTACAATACAATATTTAAATTCAATATAGCCATTGTGGACAAGTTGGATTACTTTAACGTATAAATATATGAATATTTACAAGTTCAATATCAACTGCGTTTTGGTGTATCTTCAAGGCAATATTATATTAAAATGTAATATAGCCATTATATTATTTTATAGGAATCAGTTGTCATTTGAGATAGGCAATTTACCCTTTTAGTTTTCAAAAGACATCAGCAGCTCAAATATTTGCTAGTATCAATCATATAAAAAGTCGATATGTACCTTTAGCGCGCACTCAACAATTTTAACTTTTTAACATTTTTTCAAATCACCTGTCATTTCGATTCTCTGTACCATATTTCAAAAGCTCAGTCCAGAAATGCCTTGTCGTCCGCCATATTGCATTTTCAATTGACATCGTCACATTCAATGACATCATAGCCTGTCGATGCCGACATCTTGCTTTTTTGTTTATAACAAGTTGAGATAAGGTCCGCGTTGGTAAGTGGGTATCTAGAATCGTTTATCGCCTACGATCTTTTATTTTCTTCCTTTATCTGCCTTAAATCATCCCCTACTATCTGCAGCTTTTTCATTATTAACTTTTGTCCTTGGTTTCTCTTTCCGGAATATTTTGATAAAAGTGTGTTTTATATTTGTTATTCGGCAACTCTGTCAATAATCACATATGTTTACTGGTGATTATTGCTCCATTTTAAATAATGTCCTTTATTTTCTCTGTAACACTATTTTAAACTTTAATTTAGTACTGAACAGCTTAAATTAGTTTTCACTAACAGCTAATTGACTAATATTTATTGACTGTACTGCGCACTGTTGCCATGGTAAACGCATATTTTGAATATAAATATAATTTAGTTATGTAGCTGTACTACTCGTATAAGCGCAATTAAAATATAATGTCCGTCAACAGAACCAACTTCTTTTCCTCTATTATTAATATCCTATCGCAATTTTAAAACTAAAAGTCCCTGATTTGTTCGTATAAAAACCAGGATTAAACACGTGTGGGATATGAAGAAATATTTTATTGTCTTCTTTATCCGGTTGAGACAAATGAGATTCGTGTTGGAAGTTTCTCGTTTTTCTCTTTTACCGAGAGAACAAAAAAAAGTTTTTCTCTCCCCGGAGCGGTAAAAAAGAATGCGCTTCTCTTAGAAAAAGCAGTAGTTGCTTTATTAGATAAGTCTCAATGTTACATTTGGGGTTAACATTATATACATGCATGAGTATTACTAAAAGCGTGACATCATATTGTCTACAACAAGGGATTTCCAACAATAAAATACTTTAGAAGATTATGTTTTTTATTTACCTGATAAATGCGTTTGAGAAATTTGCTACGAAATGTCAAAGAAATTGTTAAAGGTATAAATTAAAAAAACTAGTAATATATTATTTATTAAAATTCTCCAAATTTTTGTGTAACCTTGTTTTATGTTCCAATGTTCCAAAATAGATTTATTTTTTGAATGGTTCAAGAATAGTGAAATACTAAAATCAGAACGTTTATTAATCAGAACTTACCAACCAGTGGGTTACACCTTCCTTGGGAAACATAGTGAGATTGGGAGGGGGCAATTCATTGCATTTTCGAAAGAAAAATCCATTTATCGACGTAAATATCACTGACTAATTCATTTTAGTACTTCACTCATACATTTAGTTACCAATTCGTCTCAGCTTACATCGCCCCGCCCGAGGTTGGCCTACGCCCGCTATGAACCTACGATCGTAAGTTAAATTATATAATTTGCAAGTCATTTGTAAATATTTGTAAGAAAAACTAGATTTTGTTTTGAAAAATTAAAAATTTGGGAGCTAAGTTTTTGGAAGCCCTTCAATTTAAATAAAATTTGTTCATATTTTCTATATAAATAGTAAGTTATGTGTAAACTATTTGTTAGATAATAATTATAATCCTCAAGTCTCTTTTACTGTGATTTCTAAATTAAATATTTGCGTGCTAACCTTTTAATACGCGGTTTTCTTTGGCTGATAGGTTTTCTCTGTAACTCTTTCTCTGTAAGATTAAATTGTAATTTGAAGGTTCTATTGGCTATATATTAAAATTACAAATTTGGAGGTTAACTTCTCGCTGGTATATGAGTGAAAAAGTTTTTAAGTGACATCTATAGGTAGTTACTGGTCTCATGAGTAAACTAGAGAATCTCGTTCTTGCTGGGCAGTTGTAATAAACTTAATATAATGAGTGAAACAGCATTAATGATTTAACAAAACCTTCTATTGGTCTTTAAAATACAAAATTAACTGTTAATTACTTCAAAATGTCAAAATAAACAGTGGCGCATTAATGTCAATATAGCAAATCATAAAACGATCAATGCATACGGAGTATTATATACCAATGGTGCAAGTAAAGTGCTGCGAAAGTGCGGTGATATGATAATAAAACAACTACGTATGCGGGAAGCACGTAAAAGCAATATATATAGAAAACAAATATGGGGGTGTTAATATTAGTAGAAAGGTTCAGATGATATGGTTAATGTGTATACCAAGGAAACCACTATAGTTCAGTGTAACACTGCGGTTGACGCTTAGTGTTATCGTTACCGAGTGAATAAGACTAGTCGCAGTCTAGTGTTGTGTGAGAGATAGAGAAGGTAGAAGGAAAACCAAAGCTATAATATGGTGGTTGAACTGCAGGTTGCTGCCGAATGCTACTGCTATTAGCTGGTCTGATTGTCTCAAAATCAGAACGAATCAGGAACTGAATTTAAATCTTGCTATTATAGACATGAGCGTTGCTCAACCTTTCATTCCTTTACACATTGCTTTATGATATGATATCCTTTACACATGTTTATGATGCGGCACGGGTATCGTTTTAATTCAATGTATCAACAGCAGTATACCACATCCTTGTGTAAATATGTACACCAGTAAGTTAGTCAATTCCAGTGTATTACGTATGTGCGCTTCTATTTCGCTATCCCCACATTTCAAATATATGCAGCATAAACAATAATACGTCATACAATCATAGTACGCACGCACGTACCAGCAAATACTTATACATGCTCATTCCGTTGCATATAAGCAGTTCACCTATGCTAATAGACCGGCGGCTAATTCAATCTTTTTCTAACCTACGCGGAATTGTACCTTCAACAAAGCAGTTTCGTGGCATTGAAACTACGTTTTAAGTTAATACCTAAATTATGTTGCTTATATTTCAATAAGAAAATACATTTTTAAATGCCAGCGATAAGAAATTAAATAGTTGTTTTCTTATTCTAATCTTCTTAAATATGGATTGATAAATAATAAATAACAGTTATTAATTTACATACGCCATTTACCATTAAAACATACATTTCTTTAAGCGGTATCTGATAAATATATATATATATATATATATATATATATATATAGGGCTTCCAAATTTATTGTTTTCTGTTTATTTATTTAGGGCAATTAATCTGTTTAGGGTAACATGCTGTGTTACTAGATTGGATCAAAATAAGACACGAGGTACATAATAATAACGCTAAAAATTACCTGCTTTATTCTTACAATTTATTAACAACATATACAGAATAAACTAAAAACAATTACGATAAAGTTAAACATGATAAAAATCACATTTTGTGGAAAAGAGTAAGCATGTTTGAATTAGACATTCAAAGAAATATATTATTATAAATATGAAGTTCAATCAAATATGTTTTGAATCGGTAGCAAAACATATTTGATCTATAGTGACTAATAATGCACATATTCCGTGCGTATTATTGTTTTATTTATTACAAATACGTCTGTCTGGTAGAGTAATAAACAAGGTTAGCGAAATGTATCATAGACATGTCGTATACCATAATTGTATTTTAGTTTCGTTTATCTTTTAAAATCTTATTTAATAATATAAATCTTATTCAAAATATAAAGCAAATTAATTAAGTTTACGAGAATGATAAAGGATATGTATGAAGGAACGAAAGTAAGAGTGAGAGTGAATGAGAAGGTATTAGCATGGCTTGAGACTAACAAACGTGTGAGACAGGGTTGCCAGCTGAGTGCTTCACTTTTCAACATTTTTTTGCGGATTTATAGGAGGTTTTGAGAAAAGAACAAGCGGATGGAATTGATATTGGAAGAAGAAAGATGTGGTCTCCTACTTATGCTTATCCTACAAGTAGAAGAGAAGTGATGGATGAAATGATAAAGAAAGTGAAGACATATGTGGATAGGAAGAGTTTAAAGTGAATGTGAACAAAGCGAAAGTGATGGTGTGCAAGAAGGGAGGGAGAGAATGTAGGGAGGTTGAGTTTAGTATAGGGAGACAAAAAATAGAAAGAGTGAAGAAATTTAGGTATTTGGGATTTGTTCTGTCGGAAGAGAACGTTTGGGGAACCAGTGAGGATGAGAAATAGGATAACGGAAGTATGTGTGACCAGCATTGCGATATATGAAGCAGACGTATGGGTGGCTGAAGAAAGGGAGATGATAGAGAGGATGCAGGTGGGATGTATGAAAAGAATGTTGGAATTAGATAGGAATACACCCTATTCTTTCATATGCTTTGTTTCTATCGCTTTCCCTTTCACTGATTTGCGCTCTTTTTCTTTCAGCTTTTCCAGTATACAATCTTTACAATTTTATCACATTTATCCCCCATTACGTGCCTATCATATTTAGCTAGTTTTGCAAAGGCCTTCCAACATTTAAACTGCCAGCATTCATTCTTCATTATTTTCGCCGTCGTTGACCGTTCAACTGCTAGTATCCTAGTATTTTCAACACACACCCCCAATTTCACACCCCCAATCACGTCCCCAATTTCAACCCCCTCACACTGCCCTTCATATAACAAAATATTTATAATACATACATTCATAATCATCAACCTGGTACTTGCTGAATCTCCAAACTTACTTGCCCATACACAACTTAGCCTTTCCATAGCCACTTTCGCTATCTTTGCCACCCTCTTATTATGCTCATTAGAACATCCATTATAACTAAGCATGAATCCTAGACATTTGAAATGCCTTACCCTTACGATTTCTTTATCATCTAGAAAAAAGTTATCTTTACTGCTATCTCTTCCTCTTTTTTGCATACTGTTACCTTCACTCTACCCACATTCACCCACAGTCCTCTTCTACTCATTCACCATTTTGATCACTTCATTCATTTCTTCTTCCATGCCCGCCATGCATCTTTCCTTATCGTAATACCACCAGATTATCCTATCTTTTAAACCTCTTTTAAATTCAACATTATATATATATATATATATATATATATATATATTTAAAATAAATTACCTATCCTCACCTATCGTA
Source organism: Adranes taylori (assembly GCA_009867245.2). Lineage (NCBI taxonomy): Eukaryota > Metazoa > Arthropoda > Insecta > Coleoptera > Staphylinidae > Adranes > Adranes taylori. The sequence goes on along the minus strand of WYDF02270324.1, from coordinate 12,811 downwards.
CTTTTTTTTCGCCCTTATTCTTTCAATTTCCTCTTCTTCTGTAATAACCTTTACCTCATTCTTATTACACATTCACACCTTTTCCTAAAAAATATCTTTTCTTCAAATATTCCCAGATCTCCATTTCATTCTTCAGACTATTAATCCTTACCCTCTCATCAGTCTCTTTTCTCTTCTTATCTTTAATAATCTCTTCTTTATACTTTCCTTAGCTACATTGTAATTTTCCCAGTTTGCCTTTCATTTCCTGACTTCCCTAAGATCTTCTCTTACGTTTTTTTTCCAACCCAATCCCCTACCGTGTCTCCTTGGATTTTGTCATTCTAGTTATATCCCTGTTTTCCACGATCCTGAAGCTCCTTTTTATTCCTTTCATTACCTGGTCCATACTCAACATTATACCCTATATTCCCTTTCCCATCTTTCTTTTAAATTCGTCCTTTCCTTCTTCATCCCATTTAAAGCCCTATATCATTTATTTATGTCTGTGTTCATACTCTTTTCGTTTACTATCATATCCAACACCTTTGCAACTCAGCTCTAACGGAAAATGATCCGCTTCCACTCTTTCACCTATTCTGACACTTTCAACCCATTATACCATACATTCATTCATCAGCACGTAATCAATAACCGAACCACCTCCATGTCCTTTAAACCTCAATTGCCATTTTCATCAACTTTGATACATCCATTCCGAATTACTAATTTCTTTCTTTGAGTCCATTCCACGAATATCCTACCTTTTGTATCTCTTATCTTATCTTATCTTATCTTTTGGGCACCTCTTGATGCATTCCCTATTTTCCCCTATATGCGCAGTTCCTAACTCCTCCGTTCTTGTATTCCAATCACCCATCATTAGCACCGATTCCTTTCTTTTATCCCAAGAAATCAGGTTTCACTAATCTCTTCCATAAACCAATCCCATTCTTTATTCACATATATCATACCTACTATTAATTCTCATGTATTCCTAATCTCATGAAACATGCATCTTCCCATTCAATATATTCTCTTATTTCCACTAATACTATTTTTATCGTACTCCAGTCTTTAATATCCACCTAAGTCTCCATTAATCCTATCACTTCATATCCTTTTGTACTCATCTATTACCTTGTCACCTATCTTACTCTTTAACCGTTGCACATTCCAGCTTAGAACCTTAATTTCTCTTACTTTTTTTAATTTTTGTCTCCTTGATCCTCTTCCGCCCCATCCATGTTTTTCCCTTACTGATTCTTCTTCTATACCCCTATTCTTCACTTGCCGCTCATTATGCGAATAAATATTAAACTAATTCATATATATAGTTTTTGCTTTTTAAAAATCTTGTTAGTTTATTTAAAAGCACATAATATGATTTATAATATTCATTAACAAATACCAAAATTTTTACAGTTAATAAATAGCATTAAATGTACAATTGAATAATCCTTACTTGTAAGAACTTTTTGCCATTTAGCATGCATGAAAAATACATGACTTCTAATTTCAAGAGATACTAATTAAAATTCATGCATAATCCTTTATAAATTATTAATACAGTCAAATTCACCCCTTTAATGGAATTTTCGTGTCATTTTACAGCGTTTGAATATGTAAGAGGTCTGTTGTCATTAACACGATGGAATATAATAGCATTTACTCTTTTAGAAGCATGTGGTGAATTGGATATTCATACATTATGTATTAGGACATAGAAAACCAAACGATTTTTTTATTCAATAGGTACATACATAGTACTATTGAATGTCATATTATCAAAATTTTATTTTATTAAAATAAGGTTTATTTTATTGCATTTTATTTTGAAACTTTTTGTGCCTTTCTTGCTTCATCATTGTATAAATTAAGTTTTATAAGCTATAACGATTGATTAGGTACCGATTAAAGTGGATTGGTTGCAATAGATTTCTCTGAAATTATGTCGGTATTTTAGGAATAACTCCCTAAATCGCTTCCGTTGTTTTGTATTAATTAAAGGAATAGCTCTTATTAGAGAATATTAAATATGATAGAGAATTACGTACGGTGATAAAATAATAAAACTGTATTAATGCGGGCTGAAATCATGTACCAATAGCTAACAATATAACGAGAGGGCGGGGGTAAATCTAAATGCACGATATGTTAACGGACAAGATAGGGATCTTTGGAGTTCACTATAGGCCAATAACACTCCGCTTAATTCCAACAAGAATTACACACTCAAGTGAATGGAATAATTATGAGACCACTATAGGCTATAATAACATGCCGATTAACGATATCTGGGTGCTATGTTTGCCTGAGCGACTAAATCTAACCCCGATTAACGTAACTTAATATTAGACGCTCTAGTGTAAGGAACAGAAAGGAGATCACTCTCAGTTACAATAACACCCCGATTAACGCAAGTGTTACTGCCACTAGCAACTTAAACTAACTCCGACTAACGCGAGAGTGTATAATATGCTTCAATGAATGAGACAAAACTTAACACCCAGATTAACACAAGTGCTATGTTTGCCTGAGTGACTAAAACTAACCCCGTTTAACACAAGCTAGTATTATACAATCTAGTGAATAGGGTTGGTGATAAGGGAGCAAGAGAAATGAAGTTATTCAAAATTACATGTGATAAACAGAACTGTGTTTGGTGTATAAAATCGCTCACCAACTGTGTTATTATCTCGGCGACTATTGCTCTGCTCATTGTCTAGGCTTGGCTGCTACTGCTGATGGTGGTCTTGTCGTCAGTGCTCCAAATTGGAACTGAATATTTTTATATAAAATCTCGCTCTTTATAGGCCTAAGCCGACACTCAACTTTTGCTCGGCTATACGACTCAGTGTATAATCAACCACACGTTATTTATTATTTGGTACGGTCTTCTCACACAATCCTATGCAAATCTCGGTATTCATTCCACCATATGTGGAATACAACACACAATTCCTCTCTCGGCAGTACTTCATACGTTACAGTAGAAACAGTCAGCGTACGTAGTAGCCAACGTCACATGCCATATTATTTTTCAGTCCATTCAGTACTCGCGAGTAACAACGAAGCGAGCGTATCACATATACGCCATATAATAAACGGTTAACCTACGTAATAGCAGTAAGGAGCAGCCATCCATATTATTTTGGTCTTGGCGGGGTCTTTTATATGAGTGACAGTAGATAACGGCGCAAGCATATCATATATGGCAAACGCAATACATATTAAACATAAATTACGTGTGTGTTATCACAACACCACACAATACAGCATACAATACAGCGACAGTTCATGCTCGTGCATGAAACGTAAGCGCCTTCGTAGGTTTTACTATTTACAAATAATAAATGCGTTTAAGTTTGTTATTAGTTCATTTCAGTACTAGGGTTCCCAAAACCTATCTACTTAATAGATTTAATTTCTTTATTATGAAGAATTAAGTACTATATAGATACTTTTAACTTCTCAGTAACATACCTTATTACATTATGTTCAATTACTAGGTACAAATCAATTAATCAAAATGGCGTTCATGATTCATCAAATTGGTTTCCAAATAATTATGAAATTATTCTACTTATAGTTTCTGAAGTTCTTCCTATCACAAACTTATTTTTACAACTGTGCACAGTGACCTTATTAATTCATTTTAATTTAATTTAATTTATCTCAACAAAATAAAGTTTTTGTCTATTAAGTTTAATTTAACTTATTGAAATTCAAAGAATTCAAACCTAAAAGAATTATTTAATTATTACCGAATACTGTACACTAATAGGTCTCATATCTAATTATCGATACTTATTAAACACTTCAATTTAATTCTAATTTAATTAGGAATAAGTTATAATTTAAATCAACTCAATTCAATTCATGATTTTATTTTCAAAACTCGGATCACCAAAGATACGGCCTTTAATAAACAAAAATCCGCTTTTTGCTAGCTAATTTCCTACCAAGATTACAATCAGTACTTTTCACTACTTTACTCCATCTTATGGTAAATTGCATTCATCTAATGGATTCTCCCTTATTTACCTATCTTTTACTTTATTAATAACTTTCGGCCATGATTAATGTAAATCCAATCAGATATGCTGCTTTTTACTCATACTAATACAGTATCGCACCGTGTGCTTTCTCTTGTTATTTATTGATTACCAATCAGATCTATGGTCACTAATAACAGCACGCTGTGGTACCTATTGATTATCACCAATCAGCGACGGTTTCCTCTGCTACACATAATTTGTATAATTAATGCCGTCGGCTTTATTTTTATCCGACATTCTAACGTCAGTAAAATGTTCAGTAAAATTCTAACGTCAGTAAATTGTTTTACATGTTTTCAAACTATACTTTATTTCATGAATAGAAATTTAAATTAAACTTTAAGTGTTATCTAACATTTGCACTTCTGACAACTAATCCTTCTAGCATACAACAAGCTTAAATAGTAACAACCTTTCACAAAATCTAGCCATCCTGAATTATTTAAATAATTTTAGAAGCATCAAGCGCACAAACTAAAATAAATATGTTTTTTGTTTATTTTTGAAACTATTTTATAGTAATGTAATTTCAAAAATTGCCCAATGAAGATTTATATCTTGAAAACTAAATGCGGTTATATATCAAAGTGAAAACACGTAATAACTTTAAAACATTAGCTCTTCTATAATTTTTCGTTCCAACAAGTATCATTTGTCACTTATAACTTCGAATGCAACGCGTTCGCACGCTAATGATGATGGATTACCGAAACATTGATTTTTCCAAGTATTTTCCTTTTCTGTGTAAGTCTCGTGACACACACACGCAGAAGAAAATCTATGTTCGTAATTTTATATAATCACGTATAAAATTAACATAAATGAAAATTTTGCTACATGCCTCCGCAGAAATATGTGATTTTATTAAATTGTTATTAAATATTTGTTAGCGATTGGACTAGCTGAAATTTACATGTATCCAATTGACGATGAAACTGCTATCAGTATTATAGCAACAAATAAATTTGGACGAGTCTATTCACGAATACATTTAAATCAATTGGTGATAGCTACAGCTACAGCCAACCAATCATTAGTTATGCAAGTACCACAAATCACATAACCATTTGAAGCGATAGTAAGCAATACAGAGGCGGAAATAATCTTAGAACCGACATTTGAAAGTAATCCTAAACAGGAAATCACATGCTTGGGACATAATAAGCTATTAAAAACTGATAACTTTGTTTGGATTGCGATTTTTTTAAATATTTTCATCAAACTTTCCTTTCCTTCCAAAATATTTTAACTTAAGTGTATATAAATTTTATTCAATGTGCATATTTAAGTGCATAAATGCATACATATTTTGCGATGTTTAAATGCATAATTATACTGGATCTACTGATAACATGCCCCAGGTATTGCAGTCGTTTCTCCGTCACCTCAGCAACCAGGTGAATATCACCGTAGAGATGATATCATTCTTGGTTAGTTCGAATGCGCCAATCATTATCTTCACAAATCGCTCTGAGGATTTATCGCAGCACCTTTCTTTCCCACACGCGGAGCAGATTCTTGTCAAGTTGTGAGCGTCCAAGTTTCACACCCATAAACCATCTCTGGTCGAATTATGTTGTAGTGCACGATGACCTTGAGATTTCTAGAGGAGTTCAGTAGCCTATTAAAAGCATAACAACATCTGTTCCTTACGGGATTTCGTGCTTTTATCTCTGTACTGATCTTCTTGTTATCAGTCATCAGTCCTACGTATTTGAACTCTCCAACTCGTTCATACCTTTCTTCTACGTATTCCAAGTGACTCATCGCGCATAACCTTTACTTTACTCGTGCTGACCATATATTTTTCTTTTCGTTATTAATTCTTACTCATAAGTGCCTGCCGTCTTCACTCATATGGTGCAGTGCCTATATTAATGCTCTCGAGCTTCTACCAAGAAGGACAACATCATCTGCGATGGCCATGTACTGAAGAAATCTGGTGTAGATAGTTCCTCGTGGGCTGAACGGGATCTTCCGCATGACATGCGCCAAGAAGAGATTGAACTAAGTCGTCGAAAGTATATCTCCTTGCTGCAGACCTTTTCGTACCTCAAATTCCCTAGTAGTTAACTGCCCTTGAATCTTGACTCTGGTCCTAGTGCAGCGTAATGTTATACACACCAGGCAAATGAGCTTCTTTGGCACCCTCCTCCAATATCACTTGCCGGTTTGCGTTCCTGACACTATCATATGCCTCCTTGTAGTCAATCTAGAGTTGATGCAGGCTAACATTATGCTGGTAGCACTTATCCAGAATCAGCCTTAACGATTCTGGATAAGTGCACACTCGTATTCGCCAAATTCTTTCTCCGCATATGTCTCAAGACTCCTTGCCAGTACCTTCGAAAAGATCCTATATGAAACGTTCCAAAGAGAAATCCCACGATAGCTACTGCAAATCATCTTGTCATTCCATTTGTGGAAGATTGGTCACTGTTGTATTCCAAACTTCCGGGAATGTTTTTGCTTTCCCATACTGAAGGAATGAGAGTGTACATACTGTCGTTAGCCTCCTGCCTGAAGAGCTCTTCAGGCAGAAGAGCTCAACTGGGATACCATCCTCTCTTGGCGTACGGCTGTTGCACATAAAGAAGATCGCCTCTTCTACCTCTTTTTGAGTCACTTCTGAGGCAACCACCTCTTTTCCAGCGTTGTCCATCTAGCCATCCCTTACCTCGTCTGGTGGTTCAGGGATTCCCTCCTCCGCTTCATTCAGAAGCTTTGCAAAATATTCTACTCATCTTTCCATGATCCCGCTCTCATCTCCAACCAAGTTACCAGTTTTGTAAGGACCAAGCTGGTAACTTGTAAATCCCAAAGATGAAGCGAAATTAATATCTGACTTGTACACCTTCTTTAAATGTCCTTGAAGATATTGAATATGAAGAAGTTACCAAATTAGCTTCATCCAGATTTGTTAAGCAGTTACCACCAATACGCGTTATGAATGGTGAAAAAGTTGAATTCAAATGTGTGGTGCCTGGAAAAATTCCAGATACTTGATCAAGGTACATATCTAGTCTAGTAATTTATGGTTTAATCAACACCATAAATTATTTTGGTCGCTCTTCTAAATTTTACAATATTGTTAAATTTCCAATGAGCTGTAACAATATTACAAGAAAATATTGTAAATATTCTTGTTTGTTTCTTTTTGAAGATTTTCGAACTACTCTGAACTACTTTGAACGCGCTACTGTTGGTATACTCAATTCAAATTATGCAACAGTTTTTCTGTTATTTGCAACTTTTTTTTTTACGATATTTGGCGATATTTGAAATTATGTATATTATACAGACCTACATCTATGTAGGTACAAGACTGCAGAAGTTTTGGAATTAGTGTATAACAAAGTTATTTGGTTCTCTCATTTGTATAATAAATTGCCATGCAAACACATATCCCCTGCGTGCACAGAACCGCGGGACACGTAACTGTTGTTCGTAGTCTATCATAACTAATTTGGTTGTTAATTAGTTATGATAGACTAATAATAGACTAATAATATGACATAACTAATAGCTGGCATTTGAAAATCCAAGATGACTCCTGACTTTCGTCATTTTCGGGGTATCCCCGATTTGAATTTTTTGTAAAATATTTTTTTTTCGTCAAATCAAATTTTGCGCCATATTTAAATAACTGCACCAAAAATTCAAATCGGGGATTCCCCCAAAAGGCTAAACCAGAAATGTCCTGCTATCTTGAATTTTTAAATGACATATGTCAATCCACCATGACAACGGTACGTGATCATGATGTTTTAGAATGAGTTGAGTCAAGGTTTTGGCGGCGAGGTGGTAGCAACAGACTGCATCTTAGCTGGATTTTTAACAAAATTGCTAAAATGGAAACAAAAAATTCTCTAAATATTGTATTATTGGCAAGCCATAGATTCTAATTGAAAATAACGTTAAACAATGAATTTTAAAATGATCCTACTAACTGTTATACAAGTTTTATTCGTTTTCAGCTAAAACAATATGATAATTTTCATATTTTCATTAATATTGAGTGTTATTTATATACACAGTTTTGCTTTTGGTTTTATTCTGTTAAACATAATGCCATTTCATTATCTAATTGTAAAAGTCAAACCTATGTCAAATAATCTGTTTATCCATATTGAATATCATTTATTAACACTCTAGTGGCTCAAAATCTACTTTATTTTGAAACAAGGCTGTCACGAAATATACGTAGCAGACAGTCCGTCTTTCAATTATATCATCATAGCGTTTTAATGAAAATTGATTTTAAATATTTGGTTTCCGAGAAAATAATTGAATTAAATTAATAAATAAAATAAAATAAATTTAGTCTAGCTGCGGAAATGTGCCATTTTACATTTTAATAACTTAAGAGGATGAAAATTTACAAAATTGATAGCAAAATACAACATAAATCTGTATATAGCATATGAATGTTTCCTATAGAATGGGACGTTGCGGTGTCTAAATTTTGAAACGTTTTTGGCGATATCTCCGGGACAGTTACAGATAAATGATTAAAATACACTTTCTTACTGCACTGATTCTTTTGTTTCTTCAACTTGGCGACCATTCAACTTGGTACTTAAGTAATAACTTCAATAATTAAATTAATAATTTAAATTAAATAAATTTAGTCTTTACTCGCTGAAATGTCCCATTTGACATTTTCAAAATTTAAAGGGCTGAAAATTTGCCCATCTTAAAAAAAATATTTAGATAAATTAAAAAATTTCTAAAATATTTTATAACGGTTTTGGGCAAAATGGTTAAATTTAAAATATAATTAAATGTTTTTTATTACAAATTTTTTTGTGTGTAAATCATGGATATATTTTCATATAATTTGTTTCGCATTTGGGCAACAAATTTTTCTAAATTTTTAAATTTAAAATATATTTCATAATGATTTTGGGCGAAATTGTTGTTTTTTACATTTAACAATTTTTTTGTGATATTTAGATAAAAAGGTTTTTAAATTTAGAAATTTCTAAAATATTTTATAGCGGTTTTAGGCAATATTGTAAAATTTTAGCTTAGAGATTTTTGCGTGATTATTTGATAAAAAATTAAAATTTTCTAAATTTTATAAAACATTTTAAAATTTTTTAATACAAATTTTTTACATAAATCATGGATTTTTTATGTCACGAAAAATTTCTCTAAACATATAATTTAACAATTTTGCCCAAAACCGTTAAAAAAACATTTTAGAAATTTTTTAAATTTTTTATGCAAATATCACATTTATTTCTAAAATGAAAAAAATTTTTTTAAAAGATTTTGGGCATTGTTAAGTTTTTACATTTTAGTAAATTTTTTGATATTTAGATGAAAAAAATTTTATATTTAAATTTCATATTATAAAAATTTAAAAAATTTTAACCTTAAAAATTTCTAATCTATTTTATAAAGGTTTTGGACAAAATTGTTAAATTTTATGTTTAGAGAAATTTTTCGTGATAATTTGATAAAAATAAAATTTTATAAAATATTAGTAAATTGAATATACTGGGTTGATATACTGGGTATAATTGAATACACTGGGTTGATTTTAAGCAATAAAAGATTTTTAGTAACACTGCACAATTTGACACAATTGTTGCCAGTAATTTTTAAAGTGCTTTTATCTGTTAGGGTAAATTCAACTCTCTTTCTAGCGTGATTGTTATACCTTCCATTGTACCTTTAGTGTGCATATGTAGTTTCTGGCTCTCTATTTTTGCGACCATTCAACAGGGTGTTTAATTAATAACTTAAATAATTAAATTAATAATTTAAATAAAATAAATTTATTCTCTTTTAAGTCTATTCTCGAAAATGTGCCATTTTTGCATTTTCAAAACTTTAGTTCTGAAAATTAGCACATCTTTAAAAAATATTGTCATATTTAGATAAAAAAAAATTTCAATTTAAAAATTTCTAAAATATTTTATAACGATTTAGGGCAAAATTGTAAAATTTTATATTTAGAGAAATTTTTTGTGATTATTTGATAAAAAATGAAAAATTAAAGTTTTATAAAATATTTTAAAAACGATTTTAGAAATTTTTGTTTGTATAAATTGGTTGTATTTGTATAGATTTTTTATCAAATAATCACGAAAAATTTCTCTAAACATATAATTTAACAATTTTGCACAAAACTGTTATAAAATATTTTAGAAATTTTTAAATTAAAAGTTTTTTATCGAAATTCCACAATTTTTTTTGTTCTAAAATTAAAAAAATATTCTATAATAGTTTTGGGCAAAACTGTTAAGTGTTTTACATTTTACTAAACATTTTTGTGATATTTAGATAAAAAAAAATTTAATTTAACAATTTCTAAAATAAGGTTTTGGGTAAAATTGTAAATTACTAATTGCTAATTTTGTGTTTAGAGAATTGTTTCGCGATTATTTGATAAAGAAAAATTTTTAATTTTAAAAAATTTAAAAAAATATTTTTTACATTTTAGAAAAAAATTGTGATATTTGGATAAAAAAATGTAAATTAAATAATTTCTAAAATATTTTATGTTTGGGCTATTATATAACCGTTTTGGGCAAAATTGCTAAATTTTATGTTTAGAGAAATTTTTCGTTATTTGATAAGAAAAAATATTTTTAATTTTTAAAATTTTATAAAATATAAAAAAAAAATTTTTTAGAAATAATTTTTTGTATAAATCGTGGATATAAAATTTTTTGGTATATGGGCAAAACAATTTTCTAAATTTTAAAATTGAAAAAATATTTTTTTATGATTTTGGCCAAAATTGTTAAGTTTTTTACATTAAAAAAAATTATTTACAGTATGAATATTTCCCATAGAATACGACGTGCCGCATTTAAATTTAAAAGTTTTTTGGCGATATCTCCGCGATACATGATTGAAGTAATGGAGCATAATGAAATAGTGATTTATATGAAAGTATATTTACAAATAAAATAAACAAACGTACGGAAGCGTTGAATATGTTATGAGCAATATATTTTTAAGATACTTATTATGTTATTCAAGCCAAGCCACAAAATATACCCTTGCTGTAAAGTGTCAAAAAATCTAATATTCCAGGTTATAAATAACTTAAGCGAATAACAAATGCAAATATCATATGCTTGATGACTCTCAGAACCAGAGGAAGAGCTACATGACAGCCGTCAGTTGCATGAATATATATTTAGAGAGAAATGTTTCTGAGGATTCATGCATTTTCTCGACGTCTACGACCCTTTCGTGCATGCTTATAAGACGTTCCATGTCCAATGTTGTCTAATATTTAATATAAAACCTGAAGAACTTGAAATGTAAGGCCGTGTACATACTTATACAGTCTTGAATAAAGTCGAGCGATTGTCTACAGCGATTGTATGGACATGTGACAATTTAGAGATTTGTCGCGTGTACACACAGGAATGTAGTGTTTTAGTGACTTCACTTTAAAAAGGAACTGAGGGAGTAACTCTTTTTTATTTGGCCTCAAAAGAGGTTACTCAGATGAGGTGATGTGAAATGGGCCTGAATTATTGATAGTGATGGATCCATTATTTTTAAGGTACCTCATTTGGAACCTCATTATCATGAAATATAAGAGTTATTCTTTTTTCAAATCTGAAGCGACTCATTATTTATGATGACATGCTCTTTTTTCAAACAAGGAAATCCTCCTTTTCAAAAGAGGAACCTTCTTTATTTTTTCAAGTCAGGATTTCCTCGTTTTTTCCAAAGAGGAACTCTTATTATATTAAGTGTTTATTCGTTAATGACAATGCTTCTGCACAACGTAACAACATCGTTTATTGCACATAGTACGCGAAGGCCGCTGCGCCGGCCAATAGAAGAGCACTTGCTTTGTATGTATGATGTAGCGACTATCGCCTGGTAATCGTTTCCTCGTTTATGAGATCTTTCATTTGAGATTTCATCATGATGACATACAAGAAGTGTAACTCCTCACAAATAATAAATATCCTCACATTTAAAAAAGAGTAAGTCTTTCATTTCATCACGATGAGGCCTTCAATGAAATATCTCATAAATGAGGAAGTTACGAGACGTCCAAAACTGATAAAACATACAAAGCAAGTCCTCTTCTCATTATGGACGGCGCTGCGACTGACGCGCTATGTGCATTAAACGAGGTCGTTACATTGCACACGAATTTTGAATTCTCCTCTTTTGAAAAACGAGCAATTCTTCTTTTCGAAAAGATAAATAGGAATTCCTCTCTTGAAAAGAAAAAGAGAAACTGCAGGACTCCTCTTAAGAAAAGAAAAAGAGGGACTCTTCTTTTGAAAAAAAGGAACTCCTGTTTTGAATAAAAAAAGAGGAACTCCTCTGAACTGAACAAATTGAGTACAAAGTACCCGCAACAATTAGTCTGATTAAATCACCTTTAAAATATCTGGTTTTATTACAAATGAGGGCTTAATTGCATATAGTTAAGACGCCATTTATTTTTAAATCGATAATGTTACTTGACACAGACATGTTGCACAGAGAAGGGTCACTGGTTCGGTGTTCTCCAAATTTTCTATATAGCATCTTTTCTATGTAGCATTTACTTTATAACCTGCCTCACTGGGGAGACAACAGTTACCCAAGCTAAAGATGTTGTGCCGCGACCAGGTCGGGATCCACGGAGGTGTCCGACCAATCTGCTCATGCACCCTTGGAATGAGTCGTCCGAACTTGACTTCGATGGGCGCCCGAGACTAACTAAATCTCGGATAAAAATAGGATGGGGAATGCGCATAAATAAATAATCACGGTTAACAATATTAAAGCCTACA
>WYDF02270313.1:0-18135 GCA_009867245.2 Adranes taylori | reverse complement strand
AAACCTTTATTATTATAAAACTATTATTTAATTAAACTGTGTATAGATCGCTGCGTATGAAAGCTTGCAATATATATATTACTTACTCGACTATTTGTTTGGTCAACTGGACTTGCTCGAAGTTCATATTTACAAAGGTTTTATTGATTCTTAAATTGCAGTTAAGAATCAGGTAGATAAGTGGGTCCTCTGAGCTAGCCATAAGCCGTTAGGGACTGTTACAGACCTTATGCAAGCAGCAAGCACTTAACGTGATTGCAGAATGGATAACGAACAAGGGCTTGAAAATAATCCTCAAACGACTTCGGTTGTACCGTTTAACAGAAGAAGGAATCTGAACGGCGCAGGCAGTCTAGAACTTTATGGGACACCAATATCATTGTATGGGGTAGTAAACTACCTTGGAGTAATACTCGATTCCAAATTTACTTGGAAGCTGCGAGAATGATACGCAGAACGGTTAAAACTTTTGCAGTTATAAGACGTATGTATTGAAAAGCATGGGAGATAAAGCCTTACTCGTTGCACTAGCTGTACAAGTTGATTATTAGGCGATCCATTACTTACGGAACACTGCTATGGTAGACCATGACACTCCAGACTAATACAAGGCAGAGACTGTCTTCCATACAGAGAACTGCGTGCCTTGCTATAACAGGGGCTATGAAAACAACCCAAACGGAGACACGTGAAGTGCTGCTAGATATTCTGTCATTAGAATTGATTATACAAGCAGAGGTGGAAGCCGCACTCCATCGGATAAAAATTTATAGACCGAATTTGGCTAAGAAAATAGACACCAATATTACAGGGGATTAAATAGTATACATGAAATCGGACGTATATCTCCAGTCTACAATATATATGGAAACTGTGGGGTCATCGTAGACTCAGATTTGTGGAGAAAATTCCCTCCAATCTTTTCGGAGTCTCCTTGGTTCATAGGTGGTTTAAGCGTTTCTCGAAATGCGGAAGCAGGAATATATGGACAACCACCGAAATGCCAAATATTCTGCCTATTAGGCGGATTTGCTAAAGTCTTTCAGGAAATATCTGCAATCCTCCATTACGTAGCGGAAAACATAAAAACGAAATATAATAAACAACGGATTTTTTGTAGTAAGCGACAGTCAGGGAGGGGTGGGGGCACAGTCGCTTAACAATACCAGAAACGTGTGTGGACTGACAAAAAAATGCATCAATGCACTGTGCGATGACGAACTAAGTTAGACTGCTATGAGCACCATAGCACAGGGCCGTTGTAGGCAATCTAGCAGGCATCTACTTCACTGCTCCAGAGCCGGCTGTGGGAATACCTGCTAGTTCTATTAAAGAAGTAATAAGAATAGGCCATCTATGTGTATTTGACTGGACCAGTGCCCATTCAAATACACATAGATTGCGGAAAAAATCAGAGAGAGGATAAACAACTTGCAAAGTGAATATGAAATATGGGAATTTCTAAGAGGGAAAAAAACGAGTAGGTGGAAGAGTTGAGGGAATTGGCATGTGCAGAAAGTTTAGAAGAATTGAGTGTAGAAAATACGAGGGAGACGTGCATAAGTGAAGAGGATGTGAGGGAGCTTTTAAGGAATATAAAGAAAGGGAGTATCTGGACCGGATATGGTGTCTGTAGATGTATGGATGAATTTGATTGATGACGGTGTGCGTGCGTTGGCAAGGTGCATGAATATGGTTTGTATGGGGGATGAAAGAGTGCCTGAGGATTGGAAGAGAGGAGAAATTATTCCTATGTATAAGAAAGATGATATAAATGATATGAATAGTTATAGAGGAATAACGTTGATGACTGGGGTGTATAGGATATATACTAGGGTTTTAAGTCCTTAGAAAACAACTTTGGAAGACAATGAGGGAAACTGGGATTTCAGAAAGAATGTGTAATAGGATAAGAAGTTTGTATTATGATACGGATGTGAGGGTAAGAGTGGTTGAGGGTGTGTCAGAGAGCTTTAGAGTCAACAGAGGGGTAAAGCAAGGATGGTCATAAAGTACGAGTTTATTTAATGTTTTATCTAATTTATCTGATTTAGAAGTGGTACTAAAAAAATTCTCAAGCGGGAGGGATTATAGTAGGAGGGACAAAGATTTGATTGTTTGGTTATGCTGATGATGTCTGCATGGCAAGGAGTAAGGAAGAAATGCCGGAGGTGATACAGAGTGTGGGTAGGTATATATGTAAAATGGGTCGGGATGTGAATGTGGAGAACACGAACAATGTAGTATGTAAGAAAGGGGGGGGGGGGGAGAGATAGTCAGAATTATGTGTTTTTAATGAATGGAAAATCAATAGGGACTTGTTAGTGTGAAAGCCTCAAGTGGCAGCTGGAAGAATGGGATATGTATGGAAAGAGAGATTTGGTGATTCTGTGAAGATGCGATTGATGATATTAAAAGTATGTATAAGTAGCATAATGATTGCAGAATGAATTGAATCAGAATTGTTGGCGGTGAATCAGAGAAAGGAGTTTAAAGGGATGGTTGTAAGATACATGAAGGAGTATTAGGAGTGGAGAAATCGACACCGTGTGAGATTGTGCTACAAAAAATGAATGAGGTTAAATGTTGGGTGTATGGAGTGAAGAGGATGGTTAGATTTGAACAGAAAGTGATGACGGATTCGGAAGAGAGAATGGTAAAAAATGTATATGTGGAAGGGATGTTATGTAAGAAGAATGATGAAAATAAATGCGTACGTGAAAGAAGAAGAGTATATGAGAGGGGTGGATGGTCAATGTATGAGTGGTATGACAGAATGTGTGATGGACAAAGGTGTGAGTTTGAGATTGAACAAAAGTTAAAGGATGTGGAACTGCAAGAGAGGAATGAAAGGATAAGAAATGGTAGGTACAATAAGAGATATGGATGTTTGATGGTTGAAAGTAAGATGCCTAATTATTTAAGCTCAGATCTGCAAATGATTGAGAAGAAAATGTAGCAAGACTCAGGTGTGGGAGTGAAGAAAGAGGGAACAAATACTAAATAAATGAAGAATATAGAAGGTGCAGAGTGTGAGACTTGGGATGGAGAATGAGACGTGGGAGCATTGGGTGAATGAATGTACAGGACTAGTTTGGAATAAGGAACAATGAATTGTGTCTGCGAATTGGAGGGTCTGCATGGGGCAGGAAGGCAAAAATAGGGAGTTTCTGGAAAAGATTTTAGAAGCGATTAGAAAACGGAAATGAAAGATGTAAAGAATAGAAAAGTGGGGTATCATAAAAGTTAGAAATAAGGGATATGAGGAGATGAATGAGTAATAGGGATCAAATAAGGATGGTGCTAGATGTATTAATAAGGAATAGAGAGGGTAAAAGGGGTAGTTAAACATATAAAGAGGAAATGATTTAGGTTGGGAGGGAAAAAAGAAAAAAAAGAGAGAAAAGGGGAAAGAAAGAAATGGAAAAGAGAGAAAAAGAAAAATAAGCGAAGGGGAGAGGGAGAAGGAAAGTAAAAAGAAATTTTTTTCTTTACTTTTTTTTGTTTTTTGGGAATTACGTTACTTTTAGATGTTTAATTATCTTACTGTAATGTTGTAATCAAATGCCAATAAAGGTTTATTATTACTTTCTTTTACTTCTTTGTTAAAGAATACTTTAGCGTGTTTAACTTGTCTGCTCTTAAATATTCCCTCCACTACAATCGATAATAAAAGCAATGAAAATCCGTACACCAAACATAGCAAAGAAAATAGGTACAAAGATTACCTGGTTTAAAATATTAGAATTGTAATCGAACTGGAAATACTTAACTATATTGCATAGATTCTGAAAATATAGGAGCAAGAAAATGCGAAGAAATATCGCGACGCATCCACTTTTCCTTTAGATTGCGTACTGCAAAATGTAACAAGGAAATAGATTAAGCAACAGATTTTTACCAGCTAGATGTCACTCCAAGCGCTTAACAATGCCAAAATATTGGTCTAGACTGACAGCGGAATGATTACAGGGTCATTCAAGAACATTAAGTCAGCTAGGCAAAATCAGCAGGCAATCAACATATCAGGCGCTTCGATTTGCTGAAACTCTGAAGCAGAAAATCAAAAAGATCACCGGCCTATTAACAAGACATGCAGCTCTAAGCGTATAATGAAAACAATTGGACTAAACAATCAAACAAAGTAAAATAAGCCACCTGACTTTGAAAAATAAACGAACACCCCTCGTAGTCCAAGAGTATTAATTTTCTACCATAGATTTAAGTTCTGGATGTTGCGGTTTTATTTCCATTTTTAGCTTACTTTAAATACTTATTGTACAACATTGATATTATTTACGTTTTACTTTCAATCAACAATATGCACACTAATCGCAATACCTATTTGTTTATTATGTAACCTACGTAAGTTGTGAAATATAATTGCAGAAATTAGTTTTTAATAACAATACTAGTAACACAAATTATTACATTGTGAAAAAGTCTATGGTTTCCATTTGAATGCATATTTAAAATAATTTCTTTGGTCCGTATAAGTAATGAATCTTAAAATCAAAATAATATTCAGTGGGAATTTATGATTAATCAGAAACTAATATGCTTGCTTTTAGAATCTAAAAGTAAGACCACCGATACTATGAAATGCGAATAAGGAATTCTTTCTTTCCTCATAAACAGATCCAAATCACCTTCGAAGCATTTAGCAGATTTAACTGCAAAGAACACAAAGAACACCCACGATGATGTAATGGACGTAAAAGTGTTCCGCAGTGCAGACCTCAACAACGAAGATCGATTACTGATAATGGAAACCCGGTTCAACACTTTACCAGAATCTTCCAAAACAAAACCATACCAAAGTCAAAGTATCTGTATTAAAGGATATTTTTTAAAGGATGTGAGAAAACTTGAGCGAAAAACTCATAGAGAAGAAGCTAAATCACAGAGGTGTACGGAACGTAGAAGATAAATAGAAGGTGATAAAGGAGACGATCAACAAAGTAGCCATAAAAGTATGTGAGTTACAGGCAATAGGAAACAGACGAGATTGTAGAATGAAACAGTAAAGAAGGAAGTGAATGAGGATTGAGAGATCTATATGTAGGCAAGCAATGCAGCAAGGTGAGAAGTCAAGGAAGCAAAAAGGGAATCTTGGGAACAGTTTGGAAGGGAAATAGAAGAAAGTTATAGGAAAAATCTAAGATAGTTCTAGCATGTGGTAAAAGGCTTGAAAGGTAAAAGGGGGAAGAAAATTGGAAATATCAAGGACAAGAATAGTAAACTGAAAAACAATATTAAAAACATTCTTGAGGTATAGAGTGAATATTATGCAGAGACCTTCAAGAAAAACGATGGAAGAGAGGACATGCTACCAGGGAAAGAGAGTAATAATAGAGAGGGTAAAGAAGAAGAAGAGATAAATTTGAAGAAAATAAAAGATGCAATCAAGTCAATTGTGAAATCTGGAGGAAAAGAATGAGAAAAGTGGATTTGGGGCCTCTTCAAGTTGTTATGGTCCTCCGAGAAAGTACCAGAGGACTCGAAACGGAATATCAGAGTCCCCATTCACAAGAAAGGAAGTTAAACCGTTTGCCATAATTATACAGCTATATACTTCGCACCAGCCAGTTCTTCAAAAACTATACTCATCTATAATAGAGAAGAGACTTAGGCAACAAGTGGAGGAGGAATTGGATGGAGAACAGGCTGGACTTAATCGACAAACACAAGACCTGATCTTCTGTTTGAGAAACGCAGCAAAAAAGATCCTAAATAGGAAAAGAGAACTATATGAAGCATTCATCGGTCTGAAGTCGGCCAGAGTACCAAAAGGAAACCTTTGGGTGCCTCTACAGAAGGCGCATGTTACCCCCAAATTGATCAGGGTAATTAAAGAGAGTTATAGGCATAGTAAGGATAAATGGATCAAAGGAATTCACCATGGAAAAAGGGATGAAACATGATGACGAGTTAGTCCTCTTCTCTTTATAATATTCAACGCCTCTTACATTGTCACACAATGTAAGAGGCAAACTAGCAAATGCAAAATAGGAAACTTCAAGATGAGACCAGTATGGACACAGGCACTAGTATACGCAGATGATACCATTCTTCTGCCGAGTAAGCTACAGAATGCAGTAACGGAATGTGAATGCGCATTCCAGGGCAGAGGAATGAAAATTAATGCCAGTAAGGGCAAAGTTATGCACCTCACCAGAAAGGAACAAAAATATTTTAACATCAAGTTTACAAATGAGATTACAAACAATACTGGAGATTACACATAAAAAACAAAAATAAATTAGGGAGTAGACTTACTGCCACGGAAATAAGGTTCCTACATAAAACGCTTGGAAAGACAAGAAAAGATATGGTTAGAAACACGAGGATGAGGGAAGAGTGCCGCAACCAAGAACCACTGATTGGTTGAATTGAAAGGAAAGAATATGGATGGTTAGAACACCAAATAAGAATAGAAGAGGAAAGGAAGCCTAAACAAGTGTTTGAGGCTCGACCTGAGGGAGGGATCAGGTCGAAATGGGACAACTATGTGTTCCACCTTACACGGAGGAGAGGAAAGACTCCAGCGGAGTTAAGAAGATTGGCAATGGACCGGACTTCATATAGGAAGTGGCTGAAAGACCGACGCCTACAAGGGCATAACAGAAAAGCGGTAGAAGACGAAGAAGATATTATCAGTGGTTGATCCGCCGACTGATTCTCACAATTATTTTAACATAAACCGTTTCCGAGAAACAAAATTTTATGAAATCATAGAAAAAGTAGTTTCTAACAAATTTACCAAGATTCAAATATTTTAAAAAGTTTCAAAAGTTTATTATAATAATCTCGACATGAAAAATTATTTAGAAATGATTTTCTGAAATAACACCCATTCCAAATAAACTCCAAATTATAAAATTCAAGTGACATTAATTTTGTTTTTCTTTACAAAAAACTGAAGATCTGGGTGAAACATGAAAGAAAATACTTTGGAAACCCTGATTGTATGGGAAAGGAAATTTGGAGAGTCTGTGAGAATGAGGTTAAGGATTATGGATGTGTATGTGAACAGTATAATGATCTATGGAGCAGAAGTATGGGCGGTTGAGGAGAAGGAGAGAGTGCAGTTGGGCTGTCTAAAAAGGATGTTGGATCTGTCTAAAAAGGATGTTGGGGTTGGATGGAAATAGGAGGGTAAGGTGTGGAAAGGCGGGACAGGATTAGAAATCATGAGGAGAATTATAACGGAAATAAATAAAACAGGGTAATTTCAATTGAAGAAAGTAGAAATTGGAGGGTGATAGAGCAAGGAGGAAGAGGGTGTGATGGAATAAAAGAGGAGGAGTAAGGGGAGGGAGGGGAGAAAATGAGCAATATGATGTATGTGAAACAGATATGGTGAGCGTAGTGAGGAGCTAGTGAGATTTGGGAATAGGTTACGGATAGGAGATATGGTATATAAAATAGTATTGAGAGTGAGGTAGGTGGGAGAAACAGGAATAGGGAAGGAACATAGCCTGGCCTTCTCCCGGGGAAGGGAAAATCCGCTGTAATTTTTGAGTTTTATTAATTTTGTGATTAATGGTAAGTATGGGATTAATGGGAATTTTTGGATCGAAAAGAAGATCTATCTTCTTTTTAATGTTTGTGATTATGAATTGTATATTATAGTTTTATTATGAATTATTTATTTAGTAGGTTGACTTGACATTTCCGAGTAAGAATAAGATGCAAATTTCATATATATAATAATTTGGTAAAGAAGTTATAAAAATGTTTGTACTGTATTTGAAATTAAGTTATTATTGTAAGTGTGCAGAATTTATGTCAATAAAGGTTTATTTATTTATTATTTATTACAAGGAGAGTGTAAGCTACCCTCGCACTCTCGCTTGTGCTACACCTGGCGCGCCTGGATGAAAGATAGAGACATAAGTTTAAAAAGACATAAAAAGCTAAATTGCGGTTAAATGTGAGACTAATATAAAACTAACCTCTACCGCATAAATTTTTTTTGTCTTTTGGTAATAATTATGCTAATTAAAAATTAAGAACGTATGAATATTATTGCTAATGAATAAATTATTATAAGGAGATCACATAATTGATGATCATAAAAAAAGGTTGCTGACCTATAAGCAAGCAGATAAGATGTTAGAATATTAATAACTTTTAAAATGTACGCCAAAATTATGTATTTTTAGTTATCTTACTTATTTCATTTAAACTCCTTTTTATGCATTGCAGATGTCTACTTTGCACAGAAACTTTAAAAACCAGGAAATAAACATTTATATTAATATTAATATTTTTTTAAACAACTTAATTTACATGTATTTATCAGTAACACCAATAATAAAAGTATTGATAAAACCCGCATCAAATAAACTACATATATTTTATTTTCGTTATTTATAACACTGAAGAAGTAAGTAATTAATCGCGCTGAATTTGTTAGTATAGAAAGGAAATAGATTTAGTTATTATCGCACAAATGTCCTACATATTAAAACAAAACTATTTACACACTAAAATTTAAAACAAAAAAAATAGATGGAATATATAATGAGCCGGCTGATATAAATAAATGCAAACACGACAAAGTATTATGAATATAAACGCTCGCTAGGAGACGCGCGATGAAAATAATTTCATTCAACGCATTCTAGTTTAAATTTTCTACCTCCCTAGGTACACGCGCATACAATGTTCAATACGATGCCTATGCTCGTGCTGCAAAGATTTAAAATATGTATTTTCTTCTATGTTGGTGTTTGTAGTTTCAATTTCATTCACGCGCCAGTGATCGTTGTAAATATCTCGTAAGGCAGGTTATGAATAGAAGCCGCATGCGTGATTCCTTTTAGAATAGCCCTCGTGTGGATATTATTTGATGACGCCAACAACGTGTGATGCGCTTGCTCTTCATGAACTCTTATAATAAGTAAGAAGATCAACAAAGAAAAGAATTAATTGTAAGTTTATAGTGCTATCTATACAGGTAGTACTAAACTATGTACCTAGTAACATAACACTGGGGAACAATTTTTAACACAATTTTTGTTGAGTTCGATTTTTCAGCTGTTATAAAATTAAATAAACATGCTAATTTCGAAACTGTAATTAGTTTTCTTCTATCACGTCAAGTTTTTTCTCTACACCTTATGTGAATGTAACCAGTGTCCGCTGAATCGATCGTGTATCATAGGAAGCACTATTGCTCTGCTATTGGCTGAAATGAAGCGTTTCAAACTGGCGCGGCGTGAATGATGTGTAGGGGACCAGCGACAGGTTCAAAGTTGTCTAGACTAGTTCATTTACGCGAGATATTGTAGTGAGATGTTGTGTGTTGCTCGGATATGGTGAAGCACACTCCGAAGTGGAGTCCGAATTCTTGGTGGAGTTGAAATCGCCCACAATAATAACATTATCCTTACCACGGACTTTAATAATGGTAGTTTTCAGGGATATACAGAAGTTTTCCATTTTCGAGAGGAATACGCATCCAAAAATATTCAGTCCCATGGTTCATTGTTCTTCATACGCCGGACCAGTTCCAGTAGAAAATATATATGAACAACAAACGACTGCATACAATATGCGGCTAGGTTGTAGCGTACCGGCTCACATACTGAATCGATTGGCATACCCTACCCACCTGCATACCGCGTCGAATGCAAAACGATAATGCTTTCGATTCTAAAAAAAAAACCATATCGTTTTCTAACAAAACGAGATACATAAATGATGCAAGGATAGTAATTGTTCTGCGTTGCTGAATTGAGCGTTGATTAATGTAAATCTTTTTGATTTATACGGAGGCAACTTATATCTGGATATCTATATAATAAAAATGAAATGCTGTTCATTGGTAACGCAAAACTTAGAACGGTTGGATCGATTTGACTAATTTCTTTTAAAAAAGTTCCTATCAGTCCGAGTCAAGTTCTTACGGAAAAAAATTGGAAAAGTTGCCCAAAAAATTGGAATATTAAATGTAGTATAAATATATAAATAAAAATTAAATGCTGTCCGTTGGTAACTGCATAACTTGAGAACGCCTGTATCGATTTGGCTAATTTCTTTTTAAAAATTCGGTTGCTAACCCGAATAAGGTTTTTAGGGACCAAAAATTGAAAAAGTTGCCAGGAAAATTAGAAAATTAAATGTAGAATAAATATATAAATAAAAATTAAATGCTATTCGATGGTAACCGCATAACTTGAGAACGGCTGGATCGATTTGACTAATTTCTTTTTTAAAATATTCCCATTGGTACGAGTCAGATTCCTACGGAATGAAAAATTGGAAAAGTTGCCCGGAATCTCGAAAAATTCGGAAAAATGCTTGGTAAGCGCATCACGGCTGGATCGATTTGGTAACCGAGGTTTTTACGGAAAAGTTGCTCTGAAAATTGAAAAATTCTGGAAAAACATACAAATAAAAATTTAATGCTATTCGTTGCTAAATTAAATGTTGCTCTATGCCGTAGAGAATAGAGCAGAGCATAGGGCCGTAGAGCTGACCGTGTCGTAGGCCGCGCCGTAGGCCACGTCGTAGGCGTGACTGTAGAGCTGTCCCCGCATAGGCAAATATAGGGACCAGCTAGGAGGAAAAACAACGTTTGCCGGAGCCGCTAGTATGATATAAAATACAAATCGTACTTTACACAAGCTATTCATTTACAGGCATCTTCTTACGTTTTAGTTTCTTTAATAAATTTGATAATTAGTTGAAATTCAAAATGAATAGTGAACGTTTGGAAACGACGTTAATATAAGCAATATTGAGATATAGATTTTTTGTAAATAAAATTTTGAAAATATATTTAGTATTTAAAATATAAAATATCTTTTTTAATTTAATTAAAACTGCAAAAGAAAATAAAAAAATAGTGTGATATAAAAAATAGTGTGATACAAAAATTCAGACAGTATTCCTGTACAAAAGGATAGTATTTAATTACACTCTTGCGGCTCGTAACTAGAGGGTAGTCTAATTACTATAGAGCCTTACTAGATCAACGTGGTTCAAATGAAACGCACAGTTTAAATGCTAACAAAAATCTCCATTTAATAAATTAATAAGTCAGTTTTTATACTATAATCTGAGATTAACGATATATATAAATAATAGGTAAATTATTGCTCCGAACATTTGTTGTAGTCTACTAACACATCGATTGTTTACATAAATAATAGTAATAAATGGTATCGTATTGCACCGTATGTACTTAAGTAACATTGATTTATAACGACCAGCGTTCATTGCATTTTCATTGCAACTTATATTTTTAATCCTAGATTATAGTATAAAAACAGATTTTTGTTAGCATTTAAACTGTGCGTCTCATTTGAACCACGTCGATCTAGCAAGGCTCCATATTTATTAGACTACCCTCTAGTTACGAGCCGTAAAGGTATAAAATAAATACTACTCTTTTGTACACGGTCCTTCAAACAAAAATAGAAAATATTACTAGAAACCTTGGATCAAAAATTATTATTTTCTAATAATTAAAAAGCTAATTTTAATTATAAGAAACATAGCGATGCACTCAAAATATAATATAGTGCATTACTAATTAATAAAGATCATTAAATATATAATTTTAAGTTTTATTTTCCTTGTCACTGTAAGGCGCCACTGTAATAGATCTATTGAGTTTTAAACGGAACTGAGAACGATACTTTATCGCGGTATCTTTACGGAACGAATGTTCAGGATCATCGCGTTACGAGCGCGGAATCAGAATTCCCATCACTATTATAAATAGACTTCTGCAACTATTTACTGTAGTGCACGGTAGTAAAATCAAAATCCACCATCAGTAGTTTTTTCACGAAACCCAAAACTATACTATTTCTATAGGCTGTGCTCGAATACGCTACACTAAATAATTATTCAGCGACCGCGTTTAATTATTAGTGTTTTAATATCGAGTAGTCTTTCAGGCGCTCTCAAAATGGCGTACATTTGTACTACCGATAGAATTATTTAATCAAATAGTGGAAAAATCCAATGTAGTGTTTGAAATCGCTTAAAGAAAATTCAGTTATAAGCGATTTAAAAAAGTCTATGGGAGGAGATGTGCTTGAAGGTTGTATCTGACCGTGCGGGATTGGACCTAGATAAAAACGGAAAAATTGGTTGGTTTTATCCATGGGCAGCTGCCACCTTATTTTTCATGTCCCCACGTTATTTTTCGCTGCCACCTTATTTTTCAATACCATTCTAACATTCTGAGTATAAGATTGAACATATAATGACAAACAGCAGTCCCCCCCCCCCTCTTTGATTTAAAAGCTGCTAGAAGCTGTGTACGCCCATGTTTTTATCATTCATGTACCAAATAGAAAGTCATAAAATTATGATGTAGAAAATTTAAAAAAATTGTGTAGTAAACAAAATTTGCTAGATTCAAGGTGACGGAAATCGCCAGTTTTAAAATTTCAATGTTGAGACTAAGCCACTGAAATGTTACGAATATCTGATGCCACACAATCTACATTCAATGAAATTAATCCGACACTAAGCCACTGAAATTAATCCGACACTAAACCACTGAAATGTTAAGAATATCTAATGACATGCAATCTACATTCAATGAAATTAATCCGATTGCAATATTTAAGGCATAGATTTTAACAAAACGTGACGTTACCACGTTTAAACGGAATTTTAAATGACACATTTTTTCCTAAAATCAAAATTTAACAGACAAATAGTGTGTCCAATTTAAAATGGAAGCTCCTCAGTAAAACCGATCTTAGATTTCTTTTGTATAGTGCATCTAAAAGTGTAGGCAGACACAATAATCGTATTTAATTTTCAAAACACAATGTAATTATATTTCAAGCAAAAGTAATTAAATGTTATGAGGCAATTGATTTAAAAATATTATACTACACCACTGGATCTATAATCGCTATAAAAAGAATCAACCGAAATTTCATACATAAATATTGATAATACGAAAGTATATTAATTTTGAGAAAGCATTATAGCAAAATACATTTTACGTACGTTACGGACGCATTATAAAACTCGGTGAAATTTCTCAACTTACAACTTCATAACATATCATACAATGGTGTAATAGTATTAAAGTTTAATAAGAATTTTGTACCTCTTTACCCTGATTCATAGCTAACAAAGACTATATCTGCTCCGACATTTGTGGTTCTCCTGTTGTTTATTTTGATTGAATCCCTCCGATAATTATAATTTGGACATTATTAATAAATAGTGTCACTGACAGCAGTAGTTGCAGACTCTTCCTATGGACCAACCCGCGAAAACCTTGACTTAACTCGTTCTAAACGTCATTGTGACGTCACGTCATTCAAATGATCGGTCAGCTGCCATATAGGTTTTTCAAATGACAACTGCCAAACATGCAAACTATTTATGATAGACCCCAGCGTGACGTCACAATGACGTGTAGAACGAGGAAACTCACGTTCTTGGCGGGTTGGTCCGTAGGAACAGTCCACAACCACTGGCAGCATTTCTTAAATTGCACTAGTACCATCGCAGAAATCTCAAAAAATGTAAAATATTTGGTCCTATAAGTTTTCACGAATCTACTATTTTTCAGCTATTACGCGTGTTTTCGTGTAATCTCGGTAAGCAATGAAGAACCTTAAAAATTATTAAGGATTATATTTTTGGAACTATTAAAGTTGGAACTCTCACGTTTGAAACTACTTTAAAGAGAATCAGGAAAGCTATACAGAAAATTATTCAAAGAAATGTATCGGCTCAATACATTAAATTGCACACACTGTCAAAATTAAGGCCTTTTTGTCTTATAACGTTTCCCTAATTTTATTTTTTTCAAGTTATATAAAAACGAAGGTATTTTATATAATACCAAAGATAATCTATTGTCTTTAATAATAGCACATACGTTTTCTTCGAAGTCCAATTGCTCCGAAACTAGATGGTTCGTTTTCTTAACGCCCTGTATCGCTTCAGCGTTAAAGGATCTTTCGATACAGAAATTTAAAAGAAATTACTTGAACCGTTGTCAGAAAACGGCTTAAGTTTTAAAAGTTATAAACAACCTGAATATAGTCCTCTTCATCTTACAAAAAAAAAATTCAAATAGAAACAAAACCACTCGCAGAGCACTATCTAACAAAATTTATTTCAATCTTTTATCTGCAATGATTCCAGACATAGCGCCAAAGAAATGTTTCAAGAACGTGGCAACGTCGCATTTTATGGGAATTATTCTTGTTCTATAAACGTAGTATGGACACGTTCAATATGGTCCAATTATTCCCATTGCACATAATTAAGTATGCACAGCTATTAAAAAATAATTACTTATTCTTTGCAGTCTTGCTACGACCAACTCAGATTAACTGGTTGTTGTAGCTTTCCATACATTTACGAAAACATGTGAAAAACGTTTCAACTTCAGACGTGGCAACGGTGGAAATATGAAGATCATATGCCCTAAACCACGAGAGTTCACAATAAAAAATTTCTTGCATGCCCCCAAATTATCTCGCTCTTCAAAATACGTACAAACTATTCGACAGAACTACCTAAGTACGTACATACTGTCTGTTCTTGGTTTTATTGCTTTCGTGAAAATGTATTGTTCCTTGCAAATGGTCAAAAGTTTTATGTGCACCTGTGAGAAAAGAGGTAAATAAGGCGTTTCTGCGCAAAAGCAAGCCTATTGAGTCATGAATTATAGTGAGCCAGCATATATAAACGTAGTTCTTGCACGATATAATAGACTAGTGGAAGTTTTGAGCGATCTAGAAGCGGAAATATACCGACGTTCAATAATTATGGGAAGAAGTTTTGAGGAAATACAGAATGATGCATGTCCGCCATTTCGAATCGAATTCAATTTTGTTTTTGCATACCAGACAGCAACAATTATAGAACGTGTGTACATTTCATTGATATTGGTTCAATAGGACCAAAGTTATTCGCGTTGTACATGCATACACGCCGCCATTGAAAAATACTTCTTTCACATTTTTTTTAACAATTCTATCTATGGTCTTGTTAGTCCCATTGACGCCTGTTAGTCCCGTCATTAATTGTAATACCTTTTACCCCCTCTTTGAACGCTTTGTCGTAATGTGAATAAAACAAGAGTACTAGGTGTGTGCCACGTAAAAATCACAAAACAATTTGTTTTCCAAATTTTGCGAAAATAACAGGAGCAGGAAAAGGGCGGGTAACACTAGCCGAAATGGGCGTAAAAGTAAGCACCGAAACCATAAGAACACATTTGTGTGAAAGAAACACAACAATAACTACATATTACATTGGAACCGTTATTGTCAACTAATGACAATGAAAAACGACTCAACTAAGAGAAGCAAAAGTTACAGCGCAACAAAAACAAAGTTATTTTCAGTGATTAAACCTCGTTTTGGGCTTAGTTGCCGCGTAAGAAATGCTGAGCGAAAAGACGGAAAAAACTAATCCAACATGTCTAGGAATGCTTCAATTTTAAAGAATTAGGCAACTTGTGTCTTGAAAAAGAACCTTACTGCTCCGAAACTATTGGATTGAAAAGTGTACCAAAGAATTAATGGGATCTGCTCGAAATGGAATTGTCTTAGCCATAATAATCGCTTAATTTAAACCCCATCGAAAACATGCGGGATTTTATATAGTTAAAGCTTCGCCACAAGCGTATTCGAAATTTGAACTAATTATCACGCCAAATTTGTTCTGCATCGAGATCTTTATGTGTCCTATTTACAGAAGGATTAGTGTCTCAGCTGCGAGGCCTAGCAACATGTTTCTGGGAACCAATTACCCTTCTTCAAAAACTAATTAAACAGCTTTATATAAATATAATTGCTCTTTTCATTTAATCATACTTCTATAAAATAAAACGTACATTTGCTGGACCTCCTAGCTGGAGGCACCTAAAATGCAAGTTGTTAATAAATTGAGCTTCGGAACACTTGATCTTCATTAAATTTAAATTAAATTACTTTCTTCTAATGTAGTTATACAATGAGAGTGTAACTACAAAAGAAAACGAAACGAGAAACACTCAAAGATTAAAATAGAAGAAACAATGAATCAGAAATCAATTGCTCCTTGACAATGAATCTATAGATTTAAAACGAACATAGGAGATAAAACAAACCAACAAATCTGATTGAAAATTCTGATTCAACATAGATTACGTTACAAAAACAATGATAAAATTCTTAATAAAATAACCTGAAACAATAACTCTTTCACTTAGTAAATCTAACAAAAATTCTACTTTTTAATGTAACCAAATTAAAAAACTTTAATCAAAGATATATTTCTAGCAACGGGAACAAATTTCACAAATATTCCAAATTTTAATACGAAAAAAATAAGAAAAGAATTGAGGCGTTGATTTCAAAAACAACATAAGTCCAAAATTGCCACTGATTATTCTGTATAAGTAGTTCAGCCAAAAACAACACCTGTACCAAGTTCAAGCGCTTTGTATTATGGCTGGTTCTGCAAAAACAGCATAAGTGAGTCTCTGACAGAAACAACACTTGTCCGGGACTTATGCGGTTTGTGCAGAAAAAAACTGATATCGTATCACAATATAACCTATAAAAATCTCGCTCTCAGATGTCATTCGGTTTAATTGTTATTTTGAAACAATATTTTGTAAAATACTGTGTATAACAGTCACTGCAAAATGAATAATGATATTGCTGGTAGTAGTGTTCAGGCCAACTGGCAAGAAGAAAGTCAAAGACAGTTAAGAAATGTACAGAAACACGTTATGCAAAAGTAAAAGGAATGGAGCACATGAATCATAAAAACCATCTAGTTGCTGCAAGTGTAACTGATGCTGATTGCAGGTATTTTTATTATTGTTTAAACTTAATAGCGAATATCTAATGTGTTTTTTTACCTTTTTAAAAGTTAGTAAAGTGTTTTGATAAAATAACACCAGAGGTTAGGGAACACATCATAAATAGTTTAAATAGCATGGCTTCCAAAGGCGCATAGGATTTTCACCCAGCTGGATTAATCTCTTTGAGGCAGATTACGAGATGTAGACAAAGGCAGAATATTCCCGAAGAAAATCAAAAACTTCACTCAGCATCCTATTTATTTAAAGTTCGTTCCGAAGGTAAAGCGTTCATTAATCTATATGGCATTACACTCGCTAGACTGAGAAGAATTCAGGACAATCTAGTAAAGGATAGACAAGCGCCAAAAGACTTAAAGAGGACTTAAAGAGGAAAAAGCATTGTTAAAGAGAACGTGATTCCAAACGCCCATCGGAATATCCACCCGAAGTACTCAATCTTATCGAAAATCACCACAGTTTTCAAGACCGTCAGTTACACTACACATGGCGCAAAACCCCGGATCGTATGTATTTGTCAGAGTCTCTAACCGTTAAAGACATGCATAAAATGTTTATGGCAGAATATTTTTTGAATATTCCCTATAAAACATACTGGCAAATTTTTTAACATACATGTAATATAAAATTTGGTTATCCAAGATCTCACACATGTGCTGAATGTGACTAGATCCAAAATAAACTGAACGCTAGAGATATAGCAGATGAAGAAAATGGCAGACTTCTAATGCAAAAGGAATTACACTTGAGGAAAACAGGCATTTATAGCCATAAAGATAAACTACAAGAGGAAGTCTGAAGCAGGGAAATTTTCATGCATTACATTCGATTTTATGCAAAATCTTCCGCTCCCCCATATCCCTACAAATCCGGTATTTTTTCCCGGTAATTATGGTATTATGTCTTCAAAATACATGACGTCGCTACAAAACAGGCTAGTATGTATACGAATCACGAAGGTGAAGCCAAAAAAGGTTCGAACGAAGTCACATCAATGCTTCTAAAGTATTTAAACAATAGAGACCTGCCCAGCCGAAATTTAGTATTACTTGTGATAGCTGTCCGGGTCAGAAGTGACTGTGAAGATTAAATTCTTATATCAAGAAATGCTTTTATTGTTTTTTACTTTTGTTTCATGTTCTTAATAGAAAAACGTTCATTTACCATGTACATGTTTCATAAAATAAAAAGTTGCATAACAATATGCTAGTTTTTCTACCAAAAATCACACATGTCAATCTGTTTCTTTTTTAGTTTTTTGTTGATAAAATACATTAATTGCCCATATACCTTGTTTTGTAGTATTATCTCAT
>WYDF02270302.1:0-18135 GCA_009867245.2 Adranes taylori | reverse complement strand
ATATACATGTAATAGGGGCTCCGGCACACGTTGCTTTGCCTCCTACCTTTTCCCAATATTTGCAATATTTGCATACGCGACAATTTGCTGTCCGCATTGTCGCGGCCTATGACGCGGACAGCTCTTAAACCGTAGCGCAACGAATAGCATTTAATTTAGTAACGAACAGCATATAATTTTTATTTATATAGGTATAGAATTCAGTATTTCCCGAATTTTCCAAATTTTCTCGCCGTAAAAACATTACTCCGACTGTTAGGAACATTTTTAAATAGAAATTAGCCAAATCGATCCGACCATTATCAGGTAATGCGCTTACCAACGGATTTCAGTTTTTCCGTTCTTTCCAGTTTTCAGGGCAACTTTTCTAATTTTTGTTTCCGTAAACCCCGTAAACCAGCCGTTCCAGCAGTAGTGATGCGATTATAAACGGATTTCATTCTTCCCGAATTTTCCAATTTTCCGGGCAACTTTTCCAATCCTTCCTTCCTCATGAACATTATTCCCACTGTTAAGAACAGTAGTAAAAAGAAATTAGCCAAATCGATCCAGCCGTTTTCAAGTGGTGCGCTTACCAACCAGTTTTTCCCCAATTTTCCAATTTTATTTCCCTAAACATCTTAATCGGACTGTTAGGAACATTCTTAAAAAGAAATTAGCTAAATCTATTGAGCTGTTCTCAAGTAATGTGCTTAGTAACAGCTTTCAGTTTTTCCAGAAGTTTCAATGTTCCGGACAACATTTCCCTTTTGTTTTTCCGAAAGAAACTGAATCAGACTAATAGGAACATTTTAAAAAAGAAATATCCAAATCGATCCAGTCGTTCTCAAGTTATACGATCAGCATTTCATTCAGCAAGTACCCACGATCAGCATTTCATTTTTATTATATAGATAAGATAAATTTACGTAACGGAGTTATTAATTCGTTATTTTCCGGGACTAGTTTAGAGGCGGCAGCCTCATGATCAGACGATCAGTCGATTGAATTGTTTTGTTTTAACGTTTGGTTATAGATATATTCTTCTTCTTGGTTATGGATGTATTCTTCGTTTGATTATAGATGTGTTCGTTCCCAGTTTCTCTCGTCACTTTAGTGATTTGTGCGCTGTTGTAATATTTTCTTGTTTTGTTTATTTTATTTTATGACTTCATCACACCCTGAACACATGCTAGTTTTTAACACATGCAAACACTCCGTTGACCGAGAACTTCCCGTTAAATTGTTTATCTGTTCGCATTTAATTTCACAAATTGCGTACTTTGCTCTAGTTACTAGCGGCGTATCTTTGTCGATCGGTTGGATCTTTCGTCATCAACCATTTATTGTAGAGTCCTTTCGTTTGTTCGACTAGTAGTGGGCACTCTTGAGTCCGCCAAATGTTTTGGTTTAGCCGTAGAGCCCAGTGTTTTCATGATTGCCTGATGTAGTTGTATTTGAGGTATTCATAGTTTTCCACCTCTCCTTTGTTTTCCATGAGGCTCAGTTTCTGTGTGAGTGTAAGCTTATATAGAAATTCCGTTGAATCATTTTGGAAGCTCCTTATGTTATACCTTTGCCATTCCGTGTCTTCTTTTATAGTTTTCTGCAATACTCAATTTTTGATCTTATCATAACGCTGATCATAAACTGATTTGATCCGAAGTCAGCGCTCCTTTGAGCTCGGGTATCGTATACCCGGAATAGTAGGGTTTGCCGAACTATAACGTCATCTATAAAGGATTTTAGGCCTTTTGTACGTTGATGCCATGTAAAATTTTAGATCTGCTGGTGGCTAAGAAAGGTATTTCTTATTTTCAAAGGTAATTAACTATGATATTTGACTAAAAAAGGTATTTCACTAAGCACTGCCCTACCAACTCTTACATATAAAACACCCATCAAGATGATCTGCTTTCTATATTTATTTTGTGGAGTTGGAGTGTGAAGTGTGAAATTGTGTGAAGTGTGAAAGTGTGAAAAATGCTTTGAAATTGTGATTCAAAGCATTTTTGAAGTGCGCATCTGCATCTTCTGTAGAGGCGTACAAACCAATAATGACTATTATTTGTCCACCCAGTTTTAGCTTTCGATTATGCGTTTCCTTATGGCACTCCAACTAGTTATTAAATGTTTTAGACTCTTATAGATTGCAATAGATACACCACATTTCACACGTTTTCCTTTTCCACACCACTGTAGAAATGTACGTACTCACCTTCCATTTTCCTTTTTTCATTGGTTTCCTTAATAATCACTACCTGGATATTTACCCTTTTCAGTTCTTCAAATACAGTTTCATATTTAATAGCTATTCCCCGAACTTTTCAGGTAGGAAAACTCACTATCATTTTCCGTAGTTTAGGTCGCCTTCCTGCTGATCCATCCAGCTTCTTTCTGTCCGGACTTCGTTAATTAATAAACTACTATTTTCATTGAAAAATAATTTTCTGTGTCAAGTGCAGTTGTTCTGTTGTCGATATTAAAGAATTACTGAAGACCTACAATTTTTGGTTTGCTAAACGAAAAACTAAAGTTCTTTTATATTTTATTTAAGAAGGTCTGTAACTAATTTCCAGCTGGGGAGTTTTAATTAGTTATTTCATACTTGCCTTACTTTGATTTATTTCCTTTCGCTTATACAGAACATAGGGCTTCGACGAAGTTTCTCCAGCGCACTTTGTTTCTAACGAGGACCTTTAGCTCTGTAAACCTGTCCTTCCTTCTACGTCTCTTCATCCACAGTTCTTCTTCATGATGTCTTTGGTTTTCCACGTTTCCTTTCTCCCTGCGGATTCCAGAACAAAACTTCTCTCCACAGCATCCTGGAGTGACATCACATTTGGCCAGAATTTTTTTGAGGCATCTGTTCAGGAAGACCTGCAATCTATTGGTGATTTTGGAGGTGGCCTTTCAAGTTTCACAACAGTATAATAGCACTGCTTTTACATTGGTTCTGTATATTCGGAGGTTGGTAGTTGTCGAAATCTCCCTTATCCTCCAGAGTGGATAAAGCTGAATGGAGGCCCCATTTGCCTTTCGGATTCTTGCTCTGACATCTGCAGCCACCATTATGTGTCACTATGCTTCGAAGGTACGTGAACTCTTCTACATTTTTCTTGTCCATTAAGCTGGTTCTGTGAGAGTAGACAGATATCATCTGCAAAATCAAGATCTTCCGATCGTTCAGTCAGCTTCTACTGTATGCCGCTCTTTTTCCATTCATGGATTTCTCTTTCTCCTCTTTTTTTCCATTGAATGATTTCCTTGGTGGAAAATACGACATGTGCAGTTGTTGTATGTTTCTTTTGTTATCTTCATCCCGTATTTCTGCAAGGTTTGTTATTTCGTACATACAGCAACATTAGTTATTTGTTTCATTTGTTATGTCAGCAATCCAGCAATAGAAAACAAAACAATAGAAAAACGTACTGTTCTATT
The DNA here is from genome assembly GCA_009867245.2 of Adranes taylori. NCBI lineage: Eukaryota > Metazoa > Arthropoda > Insecta > Coleoptera > Staphylinidae > Adranes > Adranes taylori. The sequence goes on along the minus strand of WYDF02270302.1, from coordinate 14,715 downwards.
TCGAACAATGAATACGTTAGGTAATGCACCAGACAATTTACAAAAGGTATTAACTACATAAAGAAGTACACAAAATATAATAAAAAATCTGTTACTTAAAAATATTATATAATAAACGTATATCTTGACTTTTTGCTTTTAAAACCCGACTTTATAAAGAAATAATAAATGAAAGATAATACTACTTATGAAGTTAATTGATCTCAATTTTGTAAAAATAGTTCTATTTTAAATTTTCTCAAAATTGTACAATATTTTCTTATAAATTCCCGACAATGTAATGTTGTAAATTTTACGTCTTCCGAATTTAGCCAAAATATATTACCATCAATATTTTGTGTTGTTGGTACCATGACCAGTGCCAAAAGTGGTGCATCTTCTTGTATTTCCGTTTCACTGAATTTCTTGTACAGTGTAAACATTGCTGCCTCACATTTCAATTTTAGTTTGGCGTTTTTGAAGAGCTCATGAATTGCTCGTATTGTTATTGTAGACATAACTTCCTGTAGACCAGGTAACGCTTCATATGTATTGATTGCTTCCTCTATATAGATACCGGGTCGCGAATGTACCTGAAATGAAAATAAATGTATGTTATTTCTATTGGTTTTACTTCAAAATTAAAAGGGGACCCCAGAAATCAAATCTAATTGGCTATAGATTCAGTATATTAAATGTTTGGATTGCTCCAAAAAGCAAACATCCCAAAAATCAAGCATTATCTAACAAATACTTCCCAGCCTGGATAAATAACAAAACTATATATAGTCTCTGGAGCACCTTCAAAGAAATAGTTAATAAATGCTCTGATTGAAACATACTCCAGAAGACCATCACAACAAACACTCATCCTGAATATTATAACAAAACTGTTAGGGAGGTGCAAAATAAAGGCGTGCACTTGTTAAACCAAGAGAAAACGAAAGGCAGAAGTGATTTTTATCCCGTTTACAAGTTGACAAAAGCTCAAGCAATTTTACAAGTACATTAAAATTGAGCAAACGTATACGTACAAAATTCAACTCAAGGGCGACAAGGAATACTTTTGCTCTCATTAATAACTGAGAGCAAAACTATTGCCAATAAGTTTAACGAGTAGTTTGTATCAGTATAATTAGGGATGCGGATAGAAATGGTAGTCAAAGATGCTATAACCAAATAAAACAAGATACCTATAGAAAAATTATTTTTGTTCAACCACTCAAACATTATATAAGTCATTAAAGGATTTAAAACAAACAAACCAGTCGAATCCGAGAACCTTTGAATTAACTTTATAAAACTGGGCCTCATTTTCTGCATTAGTAACAACCAATACAATTTGACTGGAGTAGATTATTGGTAGTACCTCTGCCCTCTGCGGAAAAACGAGCATTTCAAATTAAAGGGTGAGCCTGACTAGCATAATATGCTAGATTTAGAAAAGATCACTTGTGCGTTACACAGCTGTTGTGTCTGACTGAAAAACTAAACAGTCATATACAGCGTAGGGCAAGTGGACGCGGTTGCCATAGACTTCGAAAAATCCTTCGACAAAGTCCTTGCCGATAAATTACTCCTGAAATTCAGATTGAAAGGAGTACCTCATAACACAATAATTGCATGGATTGAATTATATTTGGAAAACAGTAATCAACAAGTCGTAATTGATGACACAAATTCTGAATAAGGGAAACTGACATCTGGAGTTTCCCAAGGAAGCCTAATTGGTCCACTTCTGTTCCTAATAATTATTTTAGATATGGGTAATGATTTAGAATGCGAATACAGAAGCGATTAATTAAAAGTGCAAGTGGATTTCAATACAGTAGTGAAATGGGATTTCAATACAGTATGCAACATGAAAATAAATAAAGGAAATGCGACAAAAACACCTACTCACAGAAAAAAAGGACTCCCGAAACCCCAATATATCTTGGCAATAGCGAAATAAAAAAAAAGTAGAAGCAATTAAGTAGCTGAGCATAACGCCACAGAAAATTTTAAATGGTCAGATAATGTGGTCAGATAATGTGGTCAGATAATGGTCAGATAAACATAAGTAGATAGCGCAATCAAAATTGTTCATCGTGAGGAGGGCGTTAAAAGGAGCCCAAAAGAAATTGATAGAAAAGGCATACACGACATTAATATAATCCCAATTACAATATGGGGTCCACGGCAAGCTACCTAGTAGACAAACTCGAAGCAGTTACAGGTAACAGTTACCTGTACATGTAACTGTTACCTGGTAGCAGTTACCTGTATATACTTGGATGTTGTCTACAAGGTACGCTTGCGGTGGATCCCATATTTCTTCCGTATATTCTAGTTGGGATCGTATTAATGTCGTGTATGTCAGTTTTCTTTAGCGCCTTTCTTTAGGGCTTCTTTTAGCGCCATCTCCATCATGAACAATTTTGATTGCGCTTTCTTAGTTATGTTTACCATATTGTCTTACCATTTTAAATTTTCTGTTAGCGTTATGTCCAGCAGCTTAGTTGCCTCTATTTTGTTATTTTGCTGTTGCATAGATATATGGCAATTACAGGAGTAGTTCTACTTCAGCAAATATGGTCAAGAAGTTAGGATGGATAGCTGTAAGTGAGAGAAGAAAGCAGTCCACACTAAAACTTTTCACCAGAATAAAAAGAAGGGACGCTGCAACTCTAACTCTGTACGACCTTTAGCTTAGATATTCTCAGCGCGGAAACACTGAAAGAGTACATGCGCCTAAGATAAAAACGAAGGCAGGCAAGTGCTTCTTCATGTATAAGACAATAGTGGACTGGAACAAGCAGAAAGACGAAGATCGTACCAAAATTACAGATGCAATTTATAATAAAAATAAAAACCCACCAACAATTCGGGGCAATGATTAATACTATTGTATCTTAAATTTATAGAAGCTGCAATAAATCCTAATTTGCTGCTAGATGGGTGACCTAATACAGTAGCAGATACGTATTTCCACTGCACGGATGTTGATTTCAAAACAAGGCAAATATATAATGCCCAAAGGAATTCTTAATGAAGAGAAGTCTCTTGGATGTAATAAATGTGATTTCAAATGTAAAAATAAAGCCAGTTTAGTCACGCATGAACGAAGTTTTAGTAGAGAAAAACATTTCGAGTGTACGGAATGTGACGTCAAAAGTGCACAATGTAAGTCTTCTAAATCACAAACGAACTCCTTCAGAAGAGAAGCCTTTTGAGTGTATGGAATGTGACTTCAAAACTGCACACAATGTAAATATTCTAAGTCACAAACTAACTTATTCAGAAGAGAAGGCTGTAGAGTGTACGAATTGTGGTTATAGAACTGCAGTAAAGGCAAATCTTCTAAAAAATCTTCTAAAACACAAACGAGCTTAATACAAATGAAATCATTCAGTAGAGAAGCGTTTTGACTGTACGGCATGTGATTACAAAACTGCACTACAGGCAAATCTGCTAAAATACAAACGAGCTTATTCAGAAGAAAAGCCTTTCGAGTGTACGGAATGTTACTTCAAATGTGCAGTAAAAGGATATCTTGTAAAACACATAGGAACTCATTCAGAAGAGAAGCTTTTCAAGTGTACGGAATGTGGTCACAAAACTGCAGTACCGAAAAATCTTCTAAGACACAAATGAAATCATTCAGAAGAGAAGCCGTTCAAGTGTACGGGATGTGGTTACAAAACTGCAGTACAGGCAAATCTTCTAAAATACAAACGAGCTCATCCAGAAGATGAGCCCTTCGAATGTACGAAATATGACTTCAAAACTGCACGCAGAGTAAGTCTTTCAAGTTACAAACCAACTCCTTCAGACCACAAGCTTTTCGAGTGTATGGAATGTAACTTCAAAATTGCATACAATGCAAAAATTCTGAGACACAAACTAACTTATTCAGAAGAGAAGCCTTTAGAGTGTACGGATTGTGGTTACCGAACTGCAGTAAAAGTAAATCTAAAACAAAAACGAGCTCATACAAACGATAATTGGAGGAGATGTATGGGACAGGATGGATGTGGAAAGAATATAATGAAAAAAGTGATTAGAGAAATAAATGGAAAAGGGAGATAGGTGTAGTACACGTGAAAAGGGTTACGAGAAGAGTGTGGAGATTAAAGGTAATACAAGGTAGAAAGTTGAATAGAGCGAGATTATGGAAGATGAAGGAAGAAATTGAAGGAGAGGAAGTTTAGGGTATGAAATGCAAAGAGGTAAGAAGAGAGGGAAAAGTAGAATTATAAGGGTGTCTTTCCGGACTTGGCGTTTCCTTCAAAAGTATGGGTTAAATTAGGATGGGAGTTGATTGATATTTAAAATTTTTGGGTTTATTATATTTTATAGTGATTATGTTATGGATTATTTTAGTTCTATAGTTTAGTTCTATAATTATTTTAGTTCTTAGGATGGGAAAGAAAGGGGCTACTTTGGCCCCATTATTAATTTTTATGATCATTTAAGCTACTGTTAACATTTTACATTAAGTATATTAAGTTTTATATAAATTTTATAATTAATTTTCAGTTGGTTACTCACATGTGGAAAATTACGCCACCTTCATGTTTTATTACAATAAACCCTGGTCACCATGTAAATTTCTAAACCAACTTCCAGACGAAAGATAAACCATCCTTCTTTCGATTAATTATCAATTTAATTTGCAGACTTTATTGCTACTATTACGTAAAAATTAACTCACCTCTGCTCCTATAAGATAATGGAGGAGCATTCAAACCAGTTTTAAATATTTGTATGGCCTTTTATAACAAAACTATTTCTAAATGTACACATTCTATTAAAATGTCTATGATTATAATAAATTTAGATAATATGCATAATTTTTCATATAAACATGATTTTATTTTTGCCCAACCGATGTAAATATTTCATATTGTTCATGTATGTGTACAAATGTGAATGATATTCTCTTGACCCATATATCGAACAAAGACTTTTCAGTTTCCAAGCTAATCGAACAAGATTGCTTACAAACAGTTTTTTGAGATGCTTTTTAGGGTCCTGCTTGTAGGTCAACTTGAAGTGCTTACATGTCAATCTGTTTGGATATAATTCTAATTTGATGTGAGTGGATTTTAATCCCTACTACTAAATGTTTAATTTCTACAAACAAAATTTTATTGATCACGTTTAAAAAAATTTCCACATTTTCATTGTTTAACCTGTAGTTGGTGACGTACGATTTTTTTAATGATACAATAATGTTAAGTCTGTCGATCTCCGATTTTCAAAAGCTAATAATAATAAGAGAAAACATAAACGCAATTATTAAGAAATCAAATATAGAAATATTTAAAATCGCCTTAATTTATCTTTGCGTATTCACCGCAATATGCTGTAATGTGATCCATACATAACCAATACCCAATACTTGCAAAAATTACAAAGAGTACCGGGTTTTCCTCCTTGTACAATATTTATTGTAGCTCCGTTTAATTAGTGGAGTATCCTGCTGAGCTTCGATAGCTGGTCTCGAAAACGACCAGCCGTTTCACAAACTTTTCGTGGAAGACTTTGATTTGCAGCTCTTTGTTCCTTATCTTCTTTTAGTAAAGTACTACCCAGATGTTTTAAAAAATTTCTTCGGCTTTTATCAAATATCTTCGGGTTGTTTGCTTTACAGATTAAAAGAGTGTTAATTGCGGTTACCCATAAAATATGACCATACTCTAACGTCGGGTATTTCTGGCCTCGTTATCTGAAGTAGTCATTCTATCGACAAGATCTACATCACATGTGTAGCATTATTAAAACTCGTCACTTCTGGTTTCGCCACCTCACCAATAGTTTGATCATAGCTTTGTCATTATGCAATTGACGAGACTAATAAAACATTTATAGAATTTTTGGGAAACACAGACGAATTTACATGCCTGTTTTTATCTGCGTTATCCGTGTATAGATCTTCAAATGTGGTGTGTAGAAAGTTCTAGCATCTACCATAGAGAAACCTTGAAGTCTTATTTATTTGGCTTATTTGAGATGTATATTTTAAATCTGCATCTCCTAGGAAATGCAAGTAGCATTTTATCGAGGGTAATATACTCTCCAACAGAATAGTGTTTTTACACTACTCATTAAACTTTTCCATCATTTGTGACCTTACGGCTGCAAGATTGGCTTGCGATTTCTGTTCTTATCAAATCGCAAACATCTCAACAAAAATTTCAGTCTTCTATTAGCCACCGCCCCTGAAAATATTTCACATCCTGGTCCATCATCGCTATAAAACTCTTAAAAATGTTTTTGTCCTCCTTCTCCTGAATCTGTTGATACAGCAGACCAAGTAATGCCATTATCTCCGTAGAGTTTGTTTTCTTGCGGTTGTATGGATAGATTAGTGTTTTTAACATCAATTTTAATGATCTGCTCGAAAACATACATTCAACAATGAATCGGCGTATTTCCATGCCTCTCCCAACACTCCTTGAAGATGCGTTACAATGTTCCTTTGCTACGTCCGAACTTTGAGTGGTGCAGCTTCCTTATTACGCGTTGTCTCATCTTTTCCATTAAAGTATGTAGACGTGTCATCTCGCAAAAGATTGGATTCTTCTTCCACATCTGAAAGTGACTTTGCCCAGTGTCTGATTTGCGGTCACTAACAATGTTATAATCTTTGTCGGCTATAAAATAAACCTACAAAAATAGACAAAATACGTAAATATTCTTGATATTTACGTATATACCACATAATACAATTTATCTTCGATATTCCAAAGGAATTTGAAGAACACATAATTACTTTTTCAGAAAATAACACATAATAACAGGATATTTTATGTGTTATTTCAGAAAAACTATAAGATAATTTTCGAAATTAGGTATCAACATTCAGGTTTTAATCTCACCTGCCCACTGCAGGGTTAATATTCTTTCTAGCCTACTATTCACCAACCAAAAGAGTAAAATTAGACATGAGGATATGAACACAAGGTAAGAACCCCTAAATGTTGTTTCGTAGAGGTCAAGACATGCGATAAGATAAAAAAATTTAAACATATATTAACAACGCATGTTACGAGACATAGATTAAATCCCTTAAATTTTATAATATTTCATAAGTAAATTAAATCTATTAAATAAATTGAATTTGGAAACCCTGAACTAATAATGAACTTGAATGTATCTATTATTTGTAAATATTGAAAATCTTCGAAGGAGTTGCTCGCTGCTACTGCTGACTGCTGTGTTCTATTGTAACCCGTGGGAATGCCGCTAAGAGTGAAATTATATGTTACGTCGTCACGTAGGGTAGGAATAATACAAAGATTACATAGGATTGTTGGAAGAGACCGTATCCCGTAATAAATATGTGGTTGCTTCACATAGACCCGTATATCAGAGTAAAAGTTGAGCGAAGGCACTGCTCTATAAATAGCGAGATTTTTGGGATAATAGTTTAGTTCCAATTTTGCGAACTCGAAGACAAACCCTCCAGCAGCAGCAGCCAGGATGAGCAGAGCGACCAGTCAAGGTAGCCGACCCGAGACAATGAGCGAAGCAACAGCCAGCGACAGTCGCCGACATAGTAACACATTGGTTGAGCGATTTCATGTATATTGAATAGCTTTGTTTCTCTTCCTAACCTCCATCAACCTACTTCCTATATAAGTCGATTGTATACTGCTAGATAGTGCGCATTACAGTTAGTGGTAGTCACTCAGCAACAGTACCGCCAGTCCTCATCACGGTGTTAAGCTCTTGTAGTGCTTCCTTTTTCCTAGTAGAGTATATTTCTAGCTAGTGCGCATTATGGTTGATTGTACTCACTCGACAACCGTAATGTCAGTGCCCATTGCGGTGTTACGCGTCATAATAGTATTATCCTTTTCCTCTCATGTCTTATTAGAGTGTATAATTTTAGGTAGTGCGCATTACAGTTAGTTCTAACATCAGTGCCCATTACAGTGTTACGCGTCACTAGTATTTTCCCGTACCTTCTACTGGGGTCTATATTTCTAACCAGTTCGTATCACGATTAGTTATAGTCACTCGGCAGCAGCTAGCGTAACTGTGTATTACAGTGTCATGCGCCTGTAGTAGACTCCTAGGATTCGTACCATTTCAGTTATTCATATCATACCCATCGTCTGGCCCATGATATTGGTGGTTATCCGCGCCCTCCCGTTGTAATTGTTTACTGTTTATACTTGCTTTCCGCAAGTGTTTTGATTATTATTATTACTTAACCGCGTTTATTTTGTTTTATAATTATTATTAGAGTCTTCATGCTTGATACTGTTTGATGCATACCGCTTTTGTTTAGTTTTGTTCACAATAGAGGCGCTACTGTATATTTTGTTAGCCGTCATTGATGCGATATTGATTTAATTCAAAATTTGATTATTGACATTTATGTGAGCATTTTCATTGTCTAGAAGACCAATAGACGTATTTTGTTAAATCATTAATGATCTTTTATTAATTAGCAGTAAGTTTATTTCAGCTGCCTACAAGAATGAAAACCACTGGATTTCTCATAAGACCCGAAGCTACTCGTGGACTCAGTAAGCCACTGAGGACCGGTGGATCAGCAATATTAGGCTCCAGCGTGCGGTCTCACGTTAATCTGACCTGGAGCCAGAGGTTTTAAATTTTCGAGGGATATTCAGTTACACAGGTCTACAAATACACAGTGAATAAATATTGGTTTATATACCATGTTAATATATTTCTAGGAAGTAAAACAAAGTAATAAGTAAGAAGTTTTGTGTGAAAAATTACTTTAATACTCACATATATATTTAGCAATGGCCGCATAAAGTTAAGCTTCAAAGGCTTTGTAGTATCTTTTTATTTTGTGTTGAATACTCCGTGTGGAAGCATATCGTGTGGAAGCATATCCTCCGGCCAGCAGTAATCTGCTATCTAGCGGCCAGCAGTAATCTGCAATCATGTTTTTGTTCCATGTACCTTGGTACCTGCATTCCATCTGCTTAATGTCTCGGTGAAATCTTTCACCATGTTCGTCACTGACAGCCCCAGATTTTTCAGGACAATAGTGCAGATGACAGATCAGGAAATGAACTTTTAAGCTGACAGAACATACTAATGTTTAAAATTTCAACAAGCAGATTTATTAAATTGCGCCAGCACCGTTATTTGCCCTCTTTTCACTTTTTTCTTCCGGTCTTTGATATATTACTATTTGCCCACTTTATTCTTCCCCTTTGCTTATTACCATTTGAATTACCATTTGTCGCTATTATTTCTGAACTTTAAATACTCACTCACCCCTCCAATATCTAAATCACAATATCTTTAATTAAATTGGACTCTGATTAAAAGTGACACAACATGCTTCAAGGTCTTACTCACGGTTGATTTATTTAAATTTGGAAAATTCTCCTCCACGACTTGCATATCTCATTGTTTCTACTTTTCTTGGTAGCTGAGGATGGTATTGAACATTAGAGTAATTGCCCCTTCCGTCGGGTCTTTGACCACCTTAAGATCTTTTAGATTTCGTATATTTTCCATAATTTTGTGGTAGTTTTTGCTACTATCCCACCAAGTTGAGGCTTTTTTTAGGAAATCTTCATAGATGTCCAAAAAGCAACGAAAAAATTTCTGGTGTTTTTTGTCGCAAAGTTAGATAACTCTTTTTGAGCCATAACACATTGCTTGAGATGAAGGGATTCTCCTATTCTCCGTCGAAAGCTTTCACCATGGCGATTTCCTTTTTTGGACTGACCACTGCGTCAAAGAAAGTTAGGTCCACGAGGCTTCCACTAAGATACCAGAAATGACTGAGCATGCATCTCGTGGCATCCTGGACAAGTGATGCATTGCTGTTGGACAGCAAATCCTTCAGGAGATCCAGAACATAATATGGGACTGATGCGGATCGCGCGGTCAAGACCCACGCTGTAAGAAAAACACGAATTACGAAAGAAAAAACCTTACACTCAGGGAGGTGAGATGAAAGAGGAACATTTTGCTAGAATAGATCAGCAGGCAGGAGTAAGGACGTGGACATAACTTTCTAGTTTTGTTCCGAGAAAAAGTCGAGCACGTTTGAACAAGGTTAGGTGTAGGATGGAAAATATTTGGTAGTACGTGGAATTAGGTTGGAGTAAAAAGATTATTGATGGGTCCACATATTCTAAATAAACGGAAACAATTTGTTTTCAAAGTGGAATTTCGAATTCTTTATCAAATCCATATATAAATCCAAAAAATATTGAATTCAATATTTGATATAGGTGCTGCTTGTATCATATAAGTTTAACAGTTTTTATCCAGGCAATGAAAAACTGCTTTATATAAATTAATACGTACTAACTCTTAGTTCTAAATACACAACAATTAGAACTGCGAGAGGCTCTTAACAACGCGGCCTGGAATGTGTGTTGATGTATTCATCATGTCAGCTTCCGGATAATACACACATGCACATATATAATGTCGGAATAGAGATTACGTAGAAGGAAATCAAGTAGCACCTAAAGCTTTATAGTGTTTGCGTGTTTGTAAGAGTATACATCCAGAGATTTGACTTTAAATGTTCAAAGAATCATCTATCTTTGAATTTGGCTATAAATTAAACATTTGCTTTTGCGTGTAGCTTCTCAGCTGCTTTATTTTTCATTTGGATTAAAAGCATAGTCTTCTTTATTAGAAGATGCATAGCTGGAGGTGCTGAGTATTTTGATACCTTCCCCAGAAGAATTTTCGAAATTATGAGCAAGACGGTGTTTTCATGTTTTATAAGAGAATTTTTACTATACTCTAACTATGGATGTTTAAACTTTTTCCCAATTGGGAATTTAATATTTCAGTCTGTATTTATATTGGAGGCGTCTGTATTCAGGAGCGGATTTAAGAGGCACTATGAGTGATCCTGCCGTATTATGATTTTTTTCATTTTACAACGTGATTTTCTTCTTCTTCGTCCAACGTCCCGTGTTTTCTACGGTTGATGTTGACGTTGAATAGGGCAATCTTCTAATCTCTGTATATTCGTTTAATAGTTGCCGAGCATTCGCTTGGCGCATTGCTTTAGTGAAACTTGTTCCTGTTAGTTTCGAAATAATATCGGTCCACTTAAATGGGAATCAACTTTGTTTCCTTTGCCCTTCCGGTTTTCCATGAAGAAGAATTAGTTTTTACATGTTGTCATATCGAGAGATGTGAAAAATTTCAAAATTCATCCATATGTCATATATAACAATCTTTGTACAGGTTAAACCTCATTGAAGATGGAGACATTTGTTCTTTTAGCCGTCCAAGGAACTCGTAGTATTCTGCGCCAGATCTACATTTCAAACGAATCCATTATTCTCCTCTCGTTGGAATGGATTTCTTAGGTCTCTGAAGCGTACTAAAAACGGGAAAAATTAGGGCGCTTACGAGACTTGCCTATGTTTTGCTAGTGATATTTCGATATTTCCAAATTTTTGTTTGTTTTAACATGATGGAGCTGGCAATTTCAATTCACCATCTTATTTCGAATTCTCAAGAGCCGGAATAATGGAGCATGGAGGCCAAATAGACACATTTTTGCGGTATCTTCAAAGTTCCCTATTTTTCTAGGTTGCCTTCGATTTTTATTATCTAGGTCTACTATCATGACTTTGTCTTGTTGGCATAAATTTTGGAGCCCGTGGTCTCGGCTGACGTCTTCCAGTTTTTGAAGAAACTCTTAACAGATCTTCGGTGCTGTTTGCTATTAGAAGCGTATCATTCCGCAAATCGAAGGCTTGAAAAGCGCTTTCCGTCAATCTTCACTCGTCCGTTCCAGTTCTCTAAAGTACGCCGCATCACTACTCCGCTATAGATGTTGTAGAGTAGAGGTGAAAGTAAACAGCCTTGACGAACGCAACATTTTTCGGATAATGTGTTATCGATTTTAACGACTGCCTGCGAATTCTAATATAGGCTTTTGATGAGAGTGGTAAGATGACATTGCGCTTCAAATTCTGCTGAAGTCGTCCACAGGCTCAGCCAACGGACGTTATCAAACGCTTTCTCGTAATCTACAAAGCATAGATACATCGGTACCAAGTATTCTCGGGCTTTTTCTATAAGCATTTCAAATTTGCATTTCAAATTTGCTCCGTACCGTGTCTTTCACAAATCCGGCTTGTACCGGAGCTATTTGCTTTGAAGAATGCAGAACATAATCTTGCTGGAATGTAATATTAGGGATATCAGAGATAGTTTTCATAGTCTGTTGACCCTTTCTTATGTAGGGGAAGCAGTACTGAAGTTGTGCAGTCTTCTGGTCATAACCCTGTTTTCCAAATCTTGAGACACAATGTGTGCAAGATTTATTGTCTCTTTTCGTCAAGAGCCTGCAAGACATCAGCTGATATCCTCTCGGTTCCTATTGTTTTACCTTCTCTTAGTTTACCAGTTGGTTTCACCTCATCTAACAGTATGCCCGGTTGCGCCCCATTATTCCGCAGGTCTCCACAATAGCATTCGGGCTAGCATACAGATTGCCACAGTAATTTTTCCACACCGATGCAATTTGATCTAGTTCTGTATTCAAATAATAATTATGTTGATATTTAATTTCCAATATCGGGATTTGGAAGTGATAGAACGTGATAGAACGTATCTTTTTAACATGTCCTTAGAGTTATTGGTATCACAGGAATTCTGAATTTCTATACAAACATTCATCAGATTTTTATTTTTGTCTCTATGCTTCCCTTTCGTTCCCGAATGAAATCGATTGTTTTCGTTAATATCCAGGAGATTGTAACAGTATTATGGTCTTCTTGAGGTGTTTCTTCTAAACTTGTGACTTGAGACTTTCTCACAACCTGCCATAGAGCTTCAGTATTTTTGTTTGAAGTTCGAGCGACGTTAAAAACTGTATCGTGATCATCGCTGAGCCGGGACAGATATTTTATTTGGCTTCGCCTCCAGAATTTACGTTTTCCTGTAAACTCACCTGTAAACTGTAAACATAAGCAGCTGATGGTCGCCTCTACAATATTCAGGCGGCAACGTTTTCGCCGCTTTTACCGAGGATTTCCATCTCTGCTTAATCAGGATGTGATGTATTTTATTCCTTGTCTGTATATCAGGAGATCTCCAGGTGCATAATCTACGTTTGTGATTCTCATACATCCAGTTGGTAATTGTGAGCGTATTTGTGATGCAGAATTGGATGAGCCGTTCTCCTCTGTCGTTCCGTTCTCCTGTCCCAAACTTCCCCACTACTTGGCGAATATGATCATCGTTGGCAGTGGAAGCGAATTTTGCATTGAAATCACCCATTAACATTAAGATTTCTTTGCTCGGTATTTTATTTATTGCCACTACGACTTTTCGATCAAATTCTTCGATCTCTTCGTCATTAGCATCATGTGTGGGAGAAATATAGTGCCAAGATGTTTAGGGTAAGCGTCTTAATCGCGTTTGTTAATCGGTTCATAGTCCAGTAGAATGTTGGTGATTTTGTTTGATACGATTATACCGACATTATGGCTCTTCTTATTTTCTCCACCGGAATATTACATTGTGTATTCCGAGGATCTGAAATAGCCAGTGTTCTGCCAATGGCTGTCTGTAATACTCGCCAGATCATCTTGCCGCGGCTTAGTTCGTCCTAGACATTTTGAATTTTTCCTTGCTGATTCAGTCCGTGCACGTTCCATGTGGGAAGGGGCACTTGGCTTTTCCTCGTCGTATATTTCGCATGGGAAGCCCAGTTATCCACTGCGTAGTCGCATATTTCACACTGCCTACCCTGGATGTAGAGCAGCTCCAGGAGCTAACCGGTTTGCATGCCGGGGTATCAATTTTAGAGAACATTTCCATGTAGTTTTCGAGGGATCATGTAAATCCTAAAATTCTTTGCCCGTCCTTTAACACGTAAGCTCTCTAGCACTTTATAGAACCAATGCGGTTTTACTAATAATGAAATCAAAATATATTCAGAGTAATAAGTTAATCCTCGTAAGTGTCGTTTTCTGCGCTCATTTTGCATGGAATGGTCGCATAAAAAATTCAAACTTATCAAGTCATATTTTTTATCGAAACATAATGAGTTATATAAAATGCCAAACGCCAAACATATAGTCCTATAAAATGCCAAATTATCGCCAATCTTGAGTTATTGTTGGCGTCAAAAAACTTACTTCACACGAACCACTTGTTCAATGTTTAACAGTGTTGTAGTACTATGAAAATAAACTGACACGCTTTTTGTAACTAGTCTAATCACTTTTGTCGTCTGTATTATAGAACAGAAACATCTGCTTTTAAGTTTATCCTCAATTTAAACTTAAAAAAATTTATTTAGTTTATGGACTGCATTGACGAGACGTTGCACTTAATATCGGAATAATATAGGTAAATCTTGACTAAATTGACGACTCTTATAAATTCAAGTACAAGACTTTCGTTACTAGTAGTTGATGTAATATAAATCAACCCCATGTCAGAAATTCATTCTACATATACCAACACCTCCATTCCCCTCTGACGAATTAAATTGACACAGACATATAATTTTTGCTATCAGGTTTTCAGACAATTTGAGCTTTCAGACAATCCTGGCAGGATCGCCATGAAGTAACGTTCGGATTTATACAGTTTAAGTAAAATAGGAGATTGAGTTTAAACTGATTAAAACTGATTGAGTTTAATTTCCATATTTACAATTGATTTTAATTTGTAATAATATTATATGATTATATTTACATGTTATCAATTAATAATCATTGAAATTGAATGAATACGTAATGGTGACTTAATGTC
>WYDF02270291.1:0-18138 GCA_009867245.2 Adranes taylori | reverse complement strand
CGGTCCAAAGAATTATCCAAGGGCTGTAAGACCGCCCTGCACCACAGAAACATCCTCCATAGAGTCACCACACGTCGGCCACGACGTTGGACGAAGAAGAAGAACAAGATACAAATACAGGTATATTCTGGCACAAACACGTACTTCCTGTTATATATGCGAGATTGCTCTGATGTTTGGATATACAGGCGGTACGGGGTTTTAGGTTCTTTCTTCTCGAGTTTCAAGGCGCCTGATAAAATATTTCAAGTTAGAGGTTCTTTTTATTCTGAAAAAAAAATATTTTAATCATTCTATAGTGATATTAGATACCTACTCAGGTGAGTACTATGCATTATGATTACTAAATGTCTCTAAAAAAATCCAAAAACGGATTGTGTTACATGTAGTACTACTTGAAGTTATGGATTAGCATACGACACATTGTTATTTTTGGAGATATGGATACAAAACTGTTTTATAGTGAAATGGCTTGCGTGCAAATACCAAATTGTATTGCCAGTGAAGAAACAGATATCCCTGATAAAAATGTTATAAAGCAGACGATACTAGATACAAATAGTGACGTTAAGGCGCGTGAAAATTTGCGAAATGATGCCGAGGAAACTGTTATTCCTGCAAAAACCTCAGATTTCTCAGATGATGATATACCTTTGTCTGAAATTCGAAAACACGAAAAATAATCTGAGGAAATTTGAAAGTGATACAAAATTCACTGGTTCCGAAGATTTATCTTCCTCAATTAGAAACTCCAGTGCAATTCTCTCATGTTTCTATTTCCTGAAAGTCTTATAGAGCATATTACGGAACAGACAAATTTATATCAGTGTAATGACGTCCGGATAAACCAGCTAACATAAATCTTTCGAAATTGAACAACTCATAGGAACTATAATTCAGCTGCCTTCTACAAGACATTATTCTTATTCTTCTTACGTCATCTTCCTAATGGAGGTTGGCGATCCAACCTGCTATCACCACTCGTAACACCGTTGCCCGAAATATTTCCGTTGACAATCTGTTGTACCAACGTCTTAGGTCCTCTAACCAGGAGTCCTGTATTCTCCATACCGACCCGTTTTTCACAATTTTTACTTCTAGGAGAATTTCTTAGCACTCGCCTCTCATGTATGCCCAATGTATTGAAGCTTCCGCTTTTGTATGGTTTTTAACAGCTTTGTTTTTCCCATCCTCCTGAGTACCTTTTCATCCGTTTTCCTTTCTACCCATGAAATTTTTAGTATTTACCGGTACAGGTACATTTCGAATGCCTCTATCCGATTATCCAACAATGGACTAAGCATCAAGTCTCTACCTCATACAGAAGGACGGCAAATATATTAGAAGGCGTCTTTGCAGATTCAGGTCTTTATTCGTAAAGAGGTGTTTTTCGCTATGAATGTACTCCTGGCTTGTTCTATCCGTCATAGAATTTCTTTTTTGGAGTAAACTTTTTCGTTAACAAGGATCCCAAAATATTTTATGGAAGGCCCTTGTTCTATAATCATATTATTAGTTCGTAAGATAGCCCTTTTCCATGTTTTAGGGAACACGACCAGTTTACTTTTCTCAACATTCATGTCTAAACCGAATTGTGGACTATGATCAACAATCCGATCTATGATGTTCTGTAGGTAAGCTACTTGTCAATATGACGGTAACATCCGCGAACAGAATATTGTTGATTAACTTGCCATTGACTTTAATACCATCTCCTACTCGTTCAAGTGCTTCACTAAACAAGCCTGGGAATATATGTTGAAGAGGAGCGGAGACAAGAGACATCTTTCTCTGACTCCTTTCTTTATCACCATTTCCTCATATCTCCTTTCTTTAACTCTGACTGCTGCCGTTTCATTCCAGTATAATTCTGTGAAAATACGTAGGTCTCCTGCATCGACACCGATGACTCTAAAAGACTCAGCTAATTTTTGTTTGATACACAATCAAATGCCTTTCGATAATCAATAAAGCACACATACAAGTCGACATTTATGCTTTTGCAGCGTTGTACGGGAACGTTGTAAGAAACGATCGCTTCCCTAGTGCCTACACCATTCCTGAATCCGAACTGTGTATCTCTAACCTGTCTTTCACACTTAGCATATATGCGAGTGTAAATGATACGTAAGAACACCATCAGGACGCAGGACATTATGCTAAGCATACGATAGTCATCACAATTGGATGCATTCGTTTTTCAGGCAAGGTGACAAATACCGACTTCAACCAGTCTATTTGTATCACTCCAACTTTATACATGTCATACAAATCCATGAAAAATTGCATACCTATACTCCGTTTCGACGATCAACTTTAAAGTCTCTGCATGCGCTTTGTCTGGGCCCAAAGCTTTTCAGTTCTTCCGCAATTTAATCGCCCTTAGCACCTCATCCCATGTAATTTCCGGCCTGTAACCGTTGATTACGTTATTCTCTGATGGTTGTTCAGGCCTTGCATCATAAAATAGATTCTCAACATATTCCTTCCATCTGTTTAGCTATTCCTCTAAGGCTATCAAGATTTTGTTATTGTTATCTTTTAATAGGCCTTGGTATTGTTTACGATGACGGTTTTTAGTTCTTTGATGTTTTTTTGTGAATATTAAACAAATCATGTTCGGCCTCAAATGCCTCTATTTCGCTACGTCTCCTTTGCTCTTCGACATGTTCCTCTCACAATTCTGTTCAATTATTTGTATTGACTGCTATCTTTGGGCTTTTGCTTCTTTGTTTTTCCCATAAGCTGCAGAATTTCATCCGTTATCCATGGTTGTTTCTCGTCGGAGCACGCGAACCACATATCTTTTACTTGAGTATCTGTCAAAGTGATCTTTATCGCTTTCCACTTAGTTTCTATTCCGGTTTCTCCGGAAAATTCTTTTAGCCTGGCCTCCAACTTGTCAGCTATATGTAACTCGGAGTACTGAAGTCTTTTAACATCAATATGACGCGCCTTGCATCTGCGTTGATTTCAAGCAAAACGACGTATCTGTAATTCCATCACGACGAGATTGTGGTCACTACCAATGTCTACGCCAAGTTTCTGCACTTGTCCCAAATTTCTTCAGTTGACTTTTGATTAGTGTCTAGTTAATTTAGTCTCGATGATCTTCGCGATCGTCCGGAGACTTCGATGTATATACTCGCCGGGATGTTGCTTAAAGCAGCTCTATACGGCAAAAGCCTGATGTTCTGTGCAGAACTGCACCAGCCGTTCTCCTCTGGCATTCCTTTCTCCGAGGCCATACTGTACAGGAGCCTTTTCTTCTCTCCCCCTTACCATTTTTACTTTAAAATCACCAAGTACTACTGTTATTTCCTCTTTCTTCTTCAAGTTTATGGCTTCTTCTATTGTAGAGTAAAACTACTCTATTGTGTCATCAGATTTGTCACAAGTAGGGACATATATTTGGCCTGATGAGATGTAGAGAGCTTCAGAAGCATTATACGGTATCCGAGCGAAATGAAATCAATGTGGGCCTTCTCTAGTTCGGCGGAAATAAGTATATACCTGTTGGCCATCGTCATTTCCTCCAAAATAATAGAGGACTCCATGCTTTGTTCTAAGAGAGCCCGTACCCGATCATCTGACACTTCAAAGACATTATTGGAATGTCAATATTAGTCATCGAGCAGTAAGCGACGTGATGAGCTGTAAGAGATTTGAAGAAATAAAAGATTTTTTGCAGTTCAGTGATGACATCATCGAAAGAGATCAGCTTGAGCATGACAGATTATTTAAGATATGATCCAGATCAGAATCAGATCCAGATCAGAGAACAATTATTAATGACTCCCAAAAAAAGAAATATTCTTGCTGTTGATGAACAGATTATTCCAAGAAAAGCGTGAAGGCAACTAAATCAACATAAAAATTACATAATTAGGGCTTCAAAAGCTTTGTTCTGAGTGGTATTTTGAGATACAGCTATGACTTATTCCAAGATAAGTCAGCTGGTTCTCAAAACAATCTGTTTGCTGGTTCTCAAAACAATACTGTATCTCCAGTAGCACCAAACCTTACTATAAGCAGCAGCGTGGTTATTAAAACCGCACATTCGATACCAAAACTTTAACATTACAAGTTGTTTTTTTTTTGGCAATTGATTCACCAACATACCTCTTATGATATATTTGGGTATTCTGCCATTGTGAACAGTATGAATAAATCATATTCGAGGACCTGTAAAACCGGAGGAGAAAGAAATGAAGAAAAGAGACAGAGGTCATATGATAGAGAAAATAGCCAATATATACAATGTGGATGTCAGTGCAGTAGCCTGGTTTGATACTAAAATCGTTACACAATTGCAGTATCTTCTGCATCACTTGTTTAAGTTAAAGTAAATTGGAACTAGTTAAATTCAGTATTTACCGATGTGTTTCAGTCGACTAGTCCACATATACTGAGGTAATGTGAACTAGTCGAAAGTAGGCCGTGCCAATGGAGATGGTTTATCGATAAAGTGTGGACTCGGCAGCACAACTCACAATTCGCAAAGATTATCAGCGCCAGTGATCAAAGGCTAAATATCAAACGCTCACTTGGGCAGATCTCTTAAATCTAGCAAATATCAAACACTGTTTTTATGTAGTATCGTTATTGTTCTATTTTATTTCAGTTGCCGGGAAATTAAAAATATTCCTAAACAGCCCATTGCGCCTATCACATGAGTTGCGCCTTAGGCGGCTGCCTCATTTGTCTTAATAGTAACGCCGGCCATGCTCCTACGTCCATTACAGAAAAATTATAGGAGTATGATTTTTAAATTATCAGACTCTGACAAATCAGCATTAGTGCGTCAATTAGGGAAATTTCAATTAGGAAGAAAATACTATACTTATTTGTAGAAACGACAGTTTTCTTTGGAGACAAAATATATGTACACTGTTTAATTTTACGAAATTATGTTCCGTGATTCTATAGAGATTAAGAACCATTAGCTTAAAACCTTCCTCATAAAAGCCTAAGTAATACAATTGAATTGTTGGTAAGTCTTGCTGCTTAGAGCCTCATAACTAAAATGAGTTTATTTCTAAATCAGCCCGTACAAAATGTGTAAAATTCTTCACTTATTTCGTGTTTGTTGCTTCAAAATGAAAGGGTTGGCACATCTTCATCAACTAACTCCACAGCATCCAATTTTGAAATGGATAAACCTAAAATTGAGCCTAAAATATCTCATTTGATTGATCAATTTTTTTTTGATACAACCTGAATCTTGGTGGAGAATCTTCAAAAGACAATGGATGCCCGATGCAACCAATAGTGTGGGATTTTTACCCACTAAACTCCACTCCCTGTTGGGATATTATACTTAGGACGTTGGTGAATTTATTGTGTGAGGCTTTAGGATTTACCATCCCCTTCAGCCTGGACCTTGTGATGAGTTAGTGAATTATAGAGTGTTGGTAAGCTGATAGCTTGCAGGAAAATTACGCTATAGCATTTGTTTTACAGCCACGGGAAACCTGCAAGAACCTAGGCCATAGTGCGGTCAACAGATGAGGAAATTTGGTTACATGAGGTTACCTAACTTCCTAGATTAATCTTGTGTATCTTTGGTAATACTTGCTTGGTAGTGCAAGTTTTTGACTGCTGACCTTGATGTTATCTAGCTTCACCCGAGTGCAAGCGACATTCTGTTGTCTTAGGGTCCTTTGGTGCAGTAGGAGATGTTTGAGATCTTTATTGTTTTGTGTTTTCGTCTCACGACGAGAACACAAATTACTTACAATACACGAATTACACAGATATACGCGTTCCGTACATTGCATATACATACACATACATATACATATATATTTTATATCTATTTTTTGTTTTTAAGTTGTGTCCCTTAACGAAAGGACAATGGTATGGTATCGAGGATTTCCTGGAGGTCTTCGGGAGGCTCTGGCATAGATTGAATAATTCTGGCAGGTGGGTGGGGGAAAGGTCTTCTTGGCCGTTTGCGGCGCCACTTTTGGACTTTCTATGACTCTCCTGAAGAAAATACACAGCTTTTATTGACATGTTCCCCTACCGTTTACTTTTGCCGGCTTGTTTTACTGCTAACAAGTGTCCGCTGCCAGTTTAAGTCTCATTTATTTCCATCCAATCTATAATTCTAGGTGCACGGAAGTAGTTCATACTTTTTAGTCGTACTGCTCTGCTTCATCTCGACTACGTTCAGTGTATCTTCACTGACGCGACTTTTCACAGTTCTCCAATGCTACTTCTCTTTTTATTTCATACCTATAAGTGCAGGTGTTTAATAAATTCGCGGCGACAATTAAAAAGCCAGCTGCCTACGGTTAAATAACTACCTAAAGTATAAAATTGTTTACATAATTAGTAAAACGCTTACTAGAATTTAGCTATTATGACGTACAGTGGATGCAGAAAAACACAATTAAAATGCATGTCTATTTTCTACTTTACATTATATAGAAAAATTGTAGGAAAATTTAAATAAGCCAAGAGGTGCGGTATGTTAAGTCGTTAGTTTCCATTAATTGACGGCAATGATGCTATTAAAACCAGATGATACTGATGAAGGCTACCAACGATAACAGAAATGGATCCATCTACTTTGACTCGCTATTCGAAACTAATAAATGTTTTATATCAGGCCTGCACAACATACGGCCCGCGAAAATTCATAATATTATAAATTTAAAAATTAGCCCGTGTTCATGTATTCTCAATCAATATAACCTGCTAATCACCAACTGAAAGAAGTCACTGGTAAGTTGCTTGTGAATGGCTATAGAGCACGCGGCAGTAAAATGTGTTGTGTTCTGAATGTGTTCATACAATCAAGTTCGTTCAAGAAGTTTGTCGTCGTCGTCACAAAGCTCAACAAATCGCTCGGCACCCGGTCTGATACAGAAGGATTCGACATTAGTGCTCTATCACTTCGGTCAAAACATTCATAAAATCAAGTTCGGTTTTCGTCACAAGGACAACCAATCGCTCGGAACCCGGTCTAATACAGAAGGGTTCGACATCCGTGCTCTATTACATTTTAATCAATTCATTAAGTTATCAATTTGTTCAGTTATGTGTTAGGATTGTAATTAAATAGTTAAAGTTAACCAAACTAGTTTCAATTAATTGCTCTAATTAGATGTCAAATCGCTAAGCGAAATAACCAGCCATTTTTACCAACCGATTTTAACCAGCCAAAGAATAAACTTCATCGGGTGTTTACAGTCCACCGCTCTCCAGTCGCTACTCTACACATACAATGTCGAGGAACATAAAACTCATAAATTTTGTTTTCGAGCGGAACAAGTACAATACAACATAACATTAAAACAGGGACGGGGTGGCTAACCTTATTGACATCAAGGGCCAAATAACAAAAGTACATCGCTTAAAACATAATTCCCTAATTTAAAAAAAGCGTTTTGTTGCGCACTTGAAATATCTATGCACATTGTAGTCACAATCTGAAGAGTGAACAATGAATTACACATGTATGTGTGTGCTTATGCAGTACTAACGCACTCTTAAAACCACGATAAATATAATTAAGCGGGTTTCACCCGTGCGTATACGTTTATGTTCTGCCAAAGCTAACTTGGTTCGACATTTGTAATCA
This sequence comes from Adranes taylori, assembly GCA_009867245.2. Lineage (NCBI taxonomy): Eukaryota > Metazoa > Arthropoda > Insecta > Coleoptera > Staphylinidae > Adranes > Adranes taylori. Next base: position 10,547 of record WYDF02270291.1, on the reverse strand, counting down.
CAAGCGCAATAGTTTTTTAATGGTATGTGTACCTTTGTGTACCTTTGAGAACTGTGTACACATTTCTAGTCACAATTAGAATAATGAGATGGCTTTGCACCCGCATGAGTGCGTGTATGCTTTATTACCATATTCTATGGTACACTTTTATAACCATAACCAAAACATTCAAACGGTTTTTCGCCCGTGTGTGTATGTTTATGTAGTGACAAGGCTAACTTATCGCCACATTTATAATCACAATCGAAACAGTGCAATGGTTTTTACCTATGGATTCCTTTGTAAATTTTCAATTGACATCGCTGTACACATTTGTAGTCACAATCTAAACAATGGAATGGCTTTACACCAGTGTGAGTGTGTGTATGCCATATTAACGCACTCTTCTATGCACTATTAAAATCACATTCGAAACACTCAAATAACTTTTTACCCGTAATATGTACGTTTTTGTACTGCCAAAGTTAACTTGGTTTCACATTTGTAATCGCAACCGGAGCATTGAAATGGTTTTTATCGGTGTATGTATGTTTGTAAACTTTCAATTGAGAAATCTGTACACATTTGGAGTCACAATCTGTAGTGTGAAATGGCTTTACGTCCATATGAGTGCGTATATGCTTTATTAACGTATTCTTCTGTGCACTTTTATAAGCACAATCGATACACTTAAACGCATTTTCAGCCAAGTATGTACGTTATTGTTTCCATATTTGTAATCACAGTCGGAACAGTAAAATGTTTTTTACCGGTATATGTAAGTTTGTAAACTTTCAAATGAAATCACTGTACACTTTTCTACTCACAATATGAACAGTAGAATGCTTTTACACCCGTATGAGTGCATTTATGCTTTTTTAACGTACTCTTCTGTCCACTCTTATAACCACAATCGAAACACTCAAACGGCTTTTCAGTCGTGTATGTATGTTTATGTTCTGCCAAGAGAAGCATAGTTCCAAGAGTGAAATGGTCTTTTACCGTATATGTAACCATGGCAAACATGGTTCCATATTTATAATCACGATCGGAACAGTGAAATTATTGCCACATTTCCATGGTCGCATTACTGGTATGTGTACATTTGTCAACTTTCAATTGAGATCTCTATACACATTTGTAGTCACAATATGAACATGAACATGTGTGAGTCATATGAGTGCTTATCCTATATGCTGTAGTAATGTACTCCTCTGTGCACTATTATAACCACAATCGAAACACTCAAACACCGTACATGTGCGTTTATGTACTGCTAAGATAAATGTTTTCACATTTGTAATCACAATCTGAAGAGTGAAATAGTTTTTCACCGGTTTGTGGACTTTCAATTGAAATCTCTGTACACATTTGTAGTCACAATCTAAACAGTGAAATGCTTTACACCTGTATGAATGTATGTATGCAGTATTAACGCAATGTTAAAACTACAATGGAAACACTCAAATGGCCTTAACCCGTGAGTGTAAGTTTATGTACTGCCAAGTCAAATTTGGTTCCACATTTGTAATCACAATCGGAACAATGAAATAATTTTTCACCGGTTTGTGGACTTTCAATTGAAATCTCTGTACACATTTGTAGTCACAATCTGAACAGTGAAATGCTTTACACCTGTATGAATGTATGTATGCAGTATTAACGCAATGTTAAAACTACAATGGAAACACTCAAATGGCCTTAACCCGTGAGTGTAAGTTTATGTACTGCCAAGTCAAATTTGGTTCCACATTTGTAATCACAATCGGAACAATGAAATAGTTTTTCATCGGTTTGTGGACTTTCAATTGAAATCTCTGTACACATTTGTAGTCACAATCTGAACAGTGAAATGTTTTACACCTGTATGAGCCTGGTTATGCAATATTAGCACACTCTTAAAACCACAGTTAAAACACACAAACGGCTTTTCATCCATGTGTGTACATTTACGCAGTGACAAGGCAAACTTGGTTCCACATTTGTAGTCCCAATCGGAAACAATTAAATGGTGAAATGGTTTTTTCACGTATGTGTACGTTTGTGAACTTTCAATTGAGATCTCTGTACACATTTGTAGTTACAATCTAACCAGTGAAATGGCTTTGCACCTGTATGAGCGCATATATGCTCTATTAATGTACTTTTCTGTGCACTATTATAACTACAATCAAAACACTCAAACAATTTCTCCCTCTTGTATGTACGTTTATGTACTGCCAAGGCAAACATGCTTCCACATTTGTAATTACATTCGGAACAGTAAAATGGTTTTTTAACCGGTATCTGTTCGGTTGTTAACTTCCAATTAAGATCTCTGTACATATTTGTAGTCACAGTCTAAACAATGAATTGGCTTTAAACCTTTATGAGTGTGGGTATGCAAGATTCACTTAATCTTCTGTGCACTTTTATAAGCACAATCAAAACACTCAAATGTCTTTTCATCAGTATGTATAAGTTTATGTATTGCCAAGTCAAACTTGGTTCCACATTGGTAATCACAATCGGAACAGTGAAACGGTTTTTTACCGCTATGTGTACGATAGTCCACTTTTTATTGAGATCTCTGTACACAATTGAAGGCACAATCTAAACAATGAAATGGCTTGGAATCCGTTTGAGTGTGCACATGCTTTACTGAAAGATACATGGAAGATAAATAAGTCATTGTATCAGAAGTGTATGTGCTTGAAAAAGATTCATGGCATATTTAAATTCTGCGTGAATAGCTACATTGGAAAAATAAAAAACCTTTCATGAGCTAACAGTCTTGTTAAGGTCTGCGAAAATAGGAAAAGGTTATGTAATTAAAAGAATATTAATTGTTGTAAAGTCTTTATACATAATCATGAAAGTATTGTTTTGACATTTACAATATTAAGAAATATTATTATATAGAGTGTTTAACTTCTTCAAAATTATGTTATTGAAAATATCTTCGAGTTTCTTATATAAATTTAACATATCTGTCATGGCCCGACCAGCAGTTTGTGGATTAGTTTTAAGTCGTTTAACAATCTTTGCAACTACATTATTTGTATTACTAAGAACTGTTGTCATTAAATCAATAGTTTCAGTTAACTGAAATAATAAACCTCGATCTATAACTGTTGCATCTGATATAGTTTCAGATATTGAAAGCATCGTATGATAAACTTGAGCAATTATTCTTCTTAAGCTAGGAAATCCGGTTACAAACTTATATGCTGTTTTACATAATAATTCATGCTCCTTGAATTTACTAAAATGAATTTGTTTATCTAATAAAAGTTCATCCTGGTACACTCCCTTCAAATTTTGCAAAGCTATTTGTAATGGCAAAGCATTGTGTCTTATTTCAGATTTTTCAATCAGGTGATCGATGCTTTGAATTTTTGTTTCAATATTGTCATTGCCTGTTATTGCTTCTTGAAAAAAATTATCCACTTGAATCAATAAGGATTTACAAGATATTTTGGCGGCATATACATCTGAAATTTTGAAAAGAAAAGGCAGCCATCAGAATAAGTTTACAATTAGAAATAAATTTGAAATGAGAGGTTCATTCTTTACATTAGTGAAGACCCGAAAACTAGATCCAGCCGGCCTGACGAATGTATCCGACACGCCGCAACTTAAAAACATGTATTATACTAATATATAAACGTCTAGCTTTGTCTGTCTGTCTGTCCGTCCGTCTGTCTGAAACGCTTTTAATTTTATATATGTACAGTCGACGATGGTGTCGCATGGAACATTGCGTTGGTGTAGATGAAGTAGAACTGGAGTAGAACGGGCCAATCAGCATGAATCGGAACACTGTATTCCCGGATTATGGAGGAGGAGTAGTATTCTGGTTTGCCTGAACAACGACATGATTGAAGAGAATTTATTATTTTTATTTATGTTCATTGTGATTTTTCTTGTGCCATTTAATATGTGAACTTTAATATCAAATTTTCTAATTACATTTAAATAAAATATGACCTGGTAATGGATAATCGTTTTACGGGTTATCATTTAGTATAATAATTACATTAAAGAAAAACCTTATCCACAATTCATGTGTAATTACTATATACATATTGGAAGCTTCATTTCAAATTGGAAACCATAGAGAAATGTAGGGATTTCTTTTCGATCATGCTTTTATAGATTAATGGTTCTGGAAATGTTTTTTTTGTACAGTTTGTAAGCATAAACCAGTGTGTTCCATCTGAAATGAAAATGTAGCAGTCTTCAAAGAATACAACATTTCCCGTCATTTCACAGCTAAGCCAAAAAATTCCTATTCGAAAGCAGAGTCCAAATATGAAAGAAATCAAATAGCAGAAAATCTTTGTAAAGAATTACCAGGTCGACAAAATTGTTATGAAAGTAAACAGTACCCAGGAACCAAATACACATGCAAGTTACGTTTTCTGGCTAGACAAGAAAATATTTTTTGGGATTGTAAGCTTGTCTTCAAAATCTAGAGTCGAAACCATCAATACAAATTTGGCGCCAATAGCAATCTAGTAAGCACTAATATCAATGGTAATGCTCAACTAATATTATTTATAGAACTTACAAACTACTGAGGAACTGCAATCGGTCGTTAAAACGAGATTTTCAACTTTGAAAATATCTATAATTCGGCAAATTTTATTTCCTGTAGGTATGGTGATATAACTCTTGTCAGTTCTGGGGACAGTTATCTTGAAATAACTTGGGGATTACACCGTCACGCCACATACGACCATAAGCTTTTTCGACGTCTAAAACGTGCATAAAACTGTCCTTCCTTTTTTTCTTATTATCTCGATTATATTGTCCAAATTGACTACTTACTGTACTGTAGCCAACTAACTTCTACACCCAAACTGGTTGGCGCTGATAATTTGCTTGTTTTCCACCCATGATGGGATTTCATTTTTGTACCATGACTTCTATGATTTTCGACAGGCCGCTTATGAAGCTTATTCGTCTTCTATTACTTATGAATGACGGATCTTTGTCCTTTTTCGGAATGGTGATTCTGTGTCCCATTTTCCATTTTACCGGATAGTAGCCTATTCGAACTAAAGCATTAATGATGTTGATATCTTCTTCGGGCAGAAGCTTTAGTGCTTGGTTCGGAATATTGTCTGGCCGTGGAGGTTTCCTTGTGTTAAGCATTTTCAAAACATTTGCAAAATTTTCTTTTCTAAATATTTGTGTTTCTTCCAAGTTTACACTTTTCGCACTTGTTCACCGTTTTTGTAGCTTCATCATCCATTATCAAATTGTTTATAAATTGCTATTTCAGTTGCTTCGCTGTTTCGTTTGCTTTCTACTAGTCGTCAAATAGAAAGCTGCCTTTGGAGTCCCTAATTGGTGTATTTGGAGTGGCATTACTCTTCAGATATTTCTGAATCTTCTACAGATTTCAATAACAGTTGTTCATTTCTTCTGTGGTTAATTCTAGATATTCTTCTTTTCTCTTCCTTACAATTTTATCCATTCTAGTTTTTAATGCTTTTAAACGATTGTTGTCGTGTGTATTTCTTGTTTTCCTGTATTTTCTTTTTTATTTATTTTTTTCTGCCAGGAGTTCCTTTTCCTGCTTGTTGAGGTCCCAGTTGTTGATTTATGGAAGTACTACTACTTTCTTTGATTGATTTATTTATTTCGCAGGTGCTTCAGTCCACTGCCGTATCTATATCTTGTTTCGAAGTAATATTTTCTGCCGGAGTACTAATAAAGTCTTTCATTTTATAGGAGTATCTTAGCCAGTTAATTTTTGTTTTTACAGTTTTTGTTGCTTGAAATTTTCCAACTTCTGCCAACGCTGGTTGCTTTTGCAGAGCTGGCAGCTGGAAGCTGGAAGCTGTCAGACAAAGCTGGGTGTAAACTATGAAGGAGACCATGTAGCCTCTTATAAAGGGTGCCCCATTGCAACCCTGAAACAACTAAAAAAGCCCAAATTAAATTAAAAGACAAAAAATTGACAATGCAACAAGAAAAGAAAACTTAAGCTACACCAATGCAGCCAAAGGGTTAGAAACAAATGAAGATAACACGAATAAGTTTCGAAAACTCATTGAAAACTGTTACCAGCTCTTTTACTTAACTTACTGAATGAGAAGTAATAAAATAATTACAATAGCTACATGGAATGCAAACGGTATTATTAATTAAATACTAGAATTACGAAAGATTTTTGAAAGTTCATGATGTGCTGGCAATTCTGATAACAGAAACGCTCCCAACAAAAATTTATATATACCAGGATTTACAACAACAACAAGGAAAGATAGAATAGGCAACGTTGGAGAAGTGGTTGCAATCCTAAGCAGCAAGTCTCTATGCATCCAGGAAGTAGATGTTAACGAAAGCCGAGACATAATTTCCGATCGCAAAGATGTAATTCAGCGTTTTATATCAAACAGAACAAAATCAAATCTCATTTGTTTACGTATAGCAAACCCCTTGCATTAAAATTTCATAGCCACATCCATGAGTCCAAATGTATGTGAGTCAATATACATTTGGAAACAAACTTTTTCGGTCATAAATATTAATAAATAGAAATATAGGAACCGCTTGAATGATAACAATTTGTTTCCCATAAATTGTTGATAAAAGCACAAAAATAACGTCGCATATTTGACAATATAATTTGATTCTGATAGTATCAACTGTAACAAGCACATCAAAGAACTGATTATTTGAGGTAGTGTCTTATTTCTCATATTCATAAGATTCATTGCCTAATGGCCTCCTTGTATTGCCAAATATGAAACAAAAAATGCATTGACAAGTATTTTCATCAACTCAAGAAGCTGTTGAAGCTTCAAATACCATGTTTTTGAGATACTGCCTTCATAGTGGACAAAATGCTTCAGGAATTAGTTCGAACACATGTAAAAGTCTATAAAGTGGAATATTGTGTAAGCATATAAAAATGGTGTACCATTTTTTGTATCAAAACGTCTTTTTTTTTCTTTCATTTTTTTTGTAATACTTAAACGATAATCCTCGTATAACAAACAATAATTTTAATGATTTTTAATTATTTAGTATCAAGATGTTTTAAAATTGTTATCAGTCATTTTTTAAGTTATCTTTTAAATTATTATCAAAAAAATAAAAGAGAAAAATGGGTTGGTACAAGAAGATGTTTTACAGAAAGATTGTACAAGGTACAAACCTCTGAATAGCGATTTTACAACTTTTCGTCACTACGCCTGCTGCTGTACAGGCAGCGTCTGTATTTAACATCAGATGGATCGTTCTACCCGATCTTAGATGCGTAATTAACGTCTCTCTCGAGTAAATCAACTCGAAAGAGACGTAATTTGGACTAATAAATGGTATTGGCCTAGTGGCCCTGACACCCTATATGGGTTGATATCACTCAGTAAAAAGATAAATGTGGATTTAAGCCTATATGATTTTTACGCTTAATGGTATTGTACTATATATTGACAATACACGAAGGCGTGATACAAATGTGACAGGGTGGGTCATGTAATGAAGAACTGCCCAACCGCGGGAAATAATATCAACAACTAACCTAGAAAAAACAGAAGCACTAACAAACACAGACCAGCTCTAAACAAGACAAACATATAGACACGGATGGTAACAACAAAACCCAAACGGAAAAAACAGACAGCGGGACAAGGGATATTGAGAAGCAACATGAAAATAGTACAAATAAATTTGAACAATAGTAAGCAGGTACACGACTTACTAGTGTAAAATGTTCTAGAAAACAAAACTGATATCGCAATAATATGAGTACCAAACGTATCAGAATGCGTGCCAAACGGGTAGGAATTTGGCGCCCGAGCAGGCACTAAATGCGTGTAGATAGAGACTTATTAGCTTGATCAGCTTAATTCGTGATTAGCTTTCCTTGTTGTACCGTATGATAGACCGTGTGCATGTGAAGCATTTATGTAGCTTTGTTCTAACCTATTTCCGTAACCGCTTTCCTACGCACTGAAATGTATACCACTAGTGCAGCAGCCACGTCAGTTCAAATTGCTAAGTTGCAAACATAGTAAACTAGTTGTAGTTACTTGGCAGACAGTAGCGTCAGTTCTTAATGCAACGCTACGGAGCCATAGTACTTACCTTGTCCCACCGTTTAAACTACGAGCGCATGTTATTGGTATAACTAGTGGTAGTCACTGACGTACAGAGCGTTAGTTCTTAATGCAACGCTACGCAGCCGTAGTATTTACCTTGTCTCACCCTTTAAACTTCGAGCACATGTTATTGGTGTAACTAATGGTAGTCACGGGCATATAGAGCCTTAGTTCTTAATGCAACGCTGCGCGACCATAGTGTATACTCCTAGCGAAACTGGTATCATTCGTTTGGCATACAGTATCGTTAGATCTTAATGCAACGCTACGCATCCATGGTGTATACTACTAGCGAAGCTGGTGGTATTGGCATATAGTCACGTCAGTCCCGAAGGCGACGTTACGTGCCCATAGTATTTTCCGATTATACCTTCCGTTTTGCTATTGATATTGTGTGATTGAAGTTACCGCAATTTTCCGCTGCTTTCCGTATTATTATTTTGTCACCGGCACCGCTAATATTTCGCCAAGCATCGGTTTTTTATTATTATTTTAATTGCACTACCGTTCTGCTGTGCGCCGTTTTTTGCTTTGTTATGTTTTTGTGACCGCTTGAATACCGCTTATTTCATTTAACATTCACTCATTTGATTTATTATTAATATTTGATTGAATACATATAAATACTTTCTTTCTCTAACTGTTTATTTTATGTAGAAAAACAATAAACGGTTTTGTTATAAATCTAATACTGTTTCATTTATTAGTATTAAGTTCAGTTACAGATACCCTACAGCAAGAACGAAAACCTCTGGGCAACTCAGGAGACTCGTAGCTACCTAAGCCCTCAGTAGTAACTGGGGACCGACGAACAACAACATGAGTTCGAAGTGCGATGTCACTTTAAACTGACCTGGCGTCCGAGGCAAATTCCTGAAGACCTAAATATTCTAGTATCTAGTTACGTCATTAGTGTGACAAACGCTAAGGCTCCACATTAGCAGCGTCGCGAGTGGGAGTTCCGTTAGCATAAGTAACTATAAGAGATAGTACGTCGTCGCATAATTTTGGCGCTAAAATACACAAGTCTTTTAGCGAAAAGACGACGTAAGAAGAAACGAGGGCCTACGCATACTCATTGGCAGAGACTTTAATGCACAATCTCCGGATTGTGGAGAAACGCGTACTGATACGAAAAGGATAGAACTAACAGAAATTACAGCAGCCCTAGACCTCACCATCTGTAACACATGGCTTATACCTACTTTTGTAAGGAATAATCAGAGCTCAATCCTAGGCCTAACGCTATGTAACACTAAGATAGCAACGCGTATCTCAGGATGGGAACTACAGGACAACAAAGAAAGTGGACGTGACCTCAATACATCAGATCAGTGGTCGCCAACCTACAAGTGTTGAGGTTCTTTGATAATTTTGGAATAAACAGCGAGCTATCTAGTCGTAAACGACGTAAGCTAACCTGAATGAAATCATGCACAGTTGTATTCGACATAAATAACAAAAAAGCAACGCACGATTTTAAACAAAAACGTGTGTAGATAAAAAATGCATGTTCAATGAGAAGGCTGATACTCAGACTCATCGATAATTTTTTTAATGTTTGCACTATAGTTTGATACAGCCACTCTAATACAATTATCCAAATGCTCATCTGTAAGTCGATTGCGGTATTTGTTCTTAATAAACTTTATATTGGATAAGGAATATTCACGCAAATAGGTTGAACTAAATAACGCTTTCACTTTCAAGACAACCTACATAGATCTGAATATTTGTCTTTACTTATTATAGGCCAAATACATTTTGTACTTGAGACTACCAATTTTAAGGCTAAATCATTTTGAAACGCAATCATTTCCATTTCTGTTGCAGCGATGACTTCGCCAAAGTTCTGCATCACACGTGTTGCAAACTGTTGGATATTAATTTCCATGAAGGGTGAAACAACAAATTGCGCCATTAAAGCCATTTCGTTAAAATCCTTAAAACGATTTTTGAAGTTATCCTTCAATTCAGAAACTATTTTTACATGATATTTAATGTCATATGATTCCAATGATTTTTGAGATATCTTTTTTTAATCAATAGGAAAATGCTTGGCATCGCGGTTGATTAGATTTTGTATCCAAATCTCAAGTTTTTTGATAAATGCTTTTATATTAAAATCATTTTCAGCTAGTTCTTTGTCTCTCCACTGAACCTGCAAATTAAGTTCATTTAATTTTTCTGTAATGTCCGCAAGAAAACCAAAATCTCGAAGCCAAATTGAATGTTCCAGTTCCGGAATCTGTTCATCGCGTTTCTTGAAAATTTGAACTATGGTAGATCTTCTTCTTATCACGCCCTCTCCTCACGAAGGTTGGCGATCCATATGGCTAACATAGTCCTAGATACAGCAGCTCTAAATATCTCAGTCGAAGTGCATCCGAATCATCTTCTAAGGTCTTTCAACCAGGAGTTCTGACGTCTTCCAACAGATCTTCTTCCATGAATCTTTCCTTCAATTAT
>WYDF02270280.1:0-18139 GCA_009867245.2 Adranes taylori | reverse complement strand
CCAGGATAAACCAATCATACCTACGGTATTTTGGACACATTTCAAGAAGAACGAATGGGATGGAAAAACTTATTGTGGAGGGAAAAATCTCCGAAGGTCTCCGACGCGCTGGGTGGATCAAACCAAAGAAATAATTGGTCACGGTCTGCAGGAAGCTTCTCTTGCAGCTCAAGACAGAGAAGCATGGAGAACTACGATCCGAGCAATTGAGACATGATGTCACCATACTCTCTCGAGAGTAAAAGGACAAGAGAGAGAAATATGTGTATATCCGTTTTTCACTGGATCCAAAAGTCATATATAAGTATGTAACAAATGTATAAGATTACATTTTAGCCGTTATAAAAAGAATTAAATTATTTATTGCTACTTTCTTATTTAGTTTAATTTTTGCAATCGGTTTCGCCTATTATTATATAAGCATCATTAGGCCATTTAATTTTTATTTTTTATACAACGTTCAACATCGAGACACAACACACAGATATGAGAAAAATATTGACTGAAGATGCCTATAATATAATAGGCGAAACCGGTCGCAAAAATAAAGCTAAATATGGTAAATATGGAAGTACCACTAAATTATATAATTTAACCCTTATTATGGATCAAGAAACAAAGAAATTATAAATTTTTCACCTTATGTTCAATAAATTGTTGACTACAAACTTTGCAAAAAGCACACACCATTTACAAGCTCATGCTATCATTTTTGAGATCAATCATAAATAGTTTGTGTATATGACAGTTGTCATTTGAAAATTCAAGATGGCGCCTGACAAATTCAGTTTCCAATTTTTGCGCGAAATTTGGATTGCAAGCATGCGGCGGGGAATCCTCGGTTTGAATTTTGGTGAATCGTATTTATAGTAAATACTATTAACTATATTTAAAACTAGAAACGTAAATAAAAGTAACTACATTTGAAACTAGAGGTGGGTACACACTTGCTTTTTAAATAAATATATGCTACATATAGCAGATGTTGAAGAATTTTGATAAAAGTAAATATATTCAAATAAAGTAACTAGATTTAAAACTTGAAACTAGATTTGAAATTTGAAACTAGAAAACTGAAACATGAAACTAGAAACTTGTACACACTTGCTTTTTAAATAAGTATATGCTACGTACAGTAGATAATCATTTTGATAAATGGTGCTAGGTTCATAAAAAATTAGTAGATTTGAAACTAGAGGTGGGTACACGCTTAATTTTGAAATAAGTATATGCTATATAGAGTAGATGTTGATGAATTTTAATAAAAGTAAGAAATAAATTATTTCAAATATTAAGATTTGAAATAAATTAGAGGTGGGTATATACTTGCATTTTAAATAAGTATATGCTGTATACAGCAGATATTGAAGTAACTAAAAAAAAAGAAAGTAACTAGATTTGAAACTAGTGATAGGGACACACTTGTCTTTTAAAAAAGTGTATGCTACATACGTTAGGTGTTGATGAATTTTGATGAAAGTAACTAGATTCAAAAAAGTAACTAAGATTTGTAACTAGATTTAAAATTTTATGGTTTGAACCTGTTAAATATGATTTTATGATTTGAATCCTGTCAAATAGTGTTCTTTATTATAATTTCATATGCAACAGTTTTTAAAATACGAGATAATACCCAAAATGTTGTTCTTTCAGTAGCGTCTAAGTCAGAACAGGGCCGCGCCAAAGTATAGTGGCGCTGGGCTGCCAGGCAAAATTTGTCGCCCCGAAAAACCCAAATTTAAAGGCAATTAGTATTTTCACTCAATAGCATTTCCAAACAATATAAGATTGCTTGACACAGAATGGAGGAAATACGCATTTCCTCCGGTTGTACTATTTTGCAGCTGCATAGCTATGTTGTTACCTTTTAAAATAGTTTGCAAGAATTTGGTGGAGGCGCCGGGAATTATTTTTTTTTAATTCATTATAATTTTGATTTTTTTTTGAGAACTGAATTTTTTTATGGAGACGTCGTGAGTGCTTGATATTCCTTTGATGAGTCTTAGAAGCAGTTGCATTTTTGTTGTTGTTTTGTTATTTAAATTTAATATTCTTATTGATTTTTATTGATTATAATTGCTTACATATAATGTTGTTAAACATTTTTAGAGCGTGCTAAGTATATTAGGGCGAGCACACAACTATTTATTTAATTTGCATGTCTCATAGAATACGACGTTGCCACATCTAGAATTGAAACGTGTTTGTGATATCTGCAGAACCATTGTAGCTAAAAGATTTAAATATATGTACTTTTATAGATAGTGATTTGCAAATGCTTTAGTTGCTATTTCAAACAATTTTTTGCTGGCTTCAATGTGTTTATATTTTCCAAACTTTACGTGCCCTTTCTCTTAAAAACAGTTCAAGTAACTTGTTTTACTAATTTTTGTATCAAAAGAATCTTTAATGCTTACGTGATAAGCCGTTGGTTAGCTGCCACAGAGTTTCTAGATGTTAAAAAACATAGATTAAGTTTCTGTGCAATTTGGCCTTGGAAAATAGTGCAAACTCCCGATTATCTGCGCGTCAATACATACAGCAACGCAGTAGCCCTTCCTCTCTATATTCCTAATCACATGTTGCCAACATTTCACCTTTTGATGTGTCGTCGGGTTGGTTAATCCATTTAAAGTAACGTCAGGGATTTCGGGAGATTGGACTTCCCGCAAAGAAGCTGAGTGGTAACCAACAAGCAGCTCATGATTTGCAACGTGGTTTAGAAGAGATTGTGTTGAATGAAGAACTGTCTTTCGAGCAAATTTACAACGCAGACGAATCGCGGTTCTTTCGGAAATGACTTTCCACACTCGCACATTTCCGTTCGAAAGTGAAAGTAAAGCAGCGGGGTATAAGAGGAGCAAGGAGAGAATAACAGGTATGTCTTACATCAACGCTATGGGTGGTCATAGACTTAGATTTCTTCTTATTGGAAAATCTAAGCAACCGAGGTCATTTAAGGGCACGAGAGCAGAAAACTTACCAATTGATTATTTCAATGGAAAGAAAGAATGGACCAACTAACAAATATTTCAGTAGTGGTCCGAAAAGGTTTTTCTGCTTAAACATCATGAATCAAAAAAGTTGCCAAAAACGGCTGTATTGTTGATTAACAAGGCATCCTCGAACCCAGCTACAAGTGTGCTTAAATCCTTTGGCGGCCAAATTTTTGCACCCAAATGTTACTGTGCTAGTACTGCCCATGGATCAGGGAGTTATTGCAACTATGAAGAGAACTTACAGTACAAAGTTGCTATGTCGTAAAATTGAAGTAGGTTGTGGCCTGAAAAAGTTTTGGAAAAGTTACAAACTCTTGGAGAGCATATATGATATTGCGTCTGCGTGGGATTTAATCAACCTTTCAACGTTTGTAAATACATAACGAATCAAATGACGACCTAAACATTTGTGAAGAAGGGAATTAAGACCTGGCTGCTACTACACTGGTTGACTTAGTGAAGTCAGTTCTGGGGGGGGAGAATGTCGACGAAGAGAACACATTACAGAGTGGCTGAACTAAGACGCTATTGATCTGAGATTCGCACTCTAGTTGGGCGAGGAAATCACAAACAAATCAAGGGGAATGAAATAAGTGCCAAGTGAAACTGAAGAACATGAGTCCAACACACGAAGCGTCTTTCCAACATATTGACGGACAGCTATATAATCTAGAGGAGCAAGATGACGACGCGCAGTTGGCTAAAAACTTATGCTAAGAAAAGTTTAATCACGAATCAAGAAAAAAATTTTCCTCAGCCAGAAACAAAGCAAATGTCTGATTATTTTAAGAAATCGTGACCCGAGACAACTGCGTTGTTTTTGTTTTTTTTTGTTGTACTTACAACATTGTTCACACATTGGATATATTGTGCGGATCATTCGTGGCAGTAGTGCTACCCAATTTCGCAAATAATCGGGAGTTTACTGTATTATATAAAAAACGGGTTTGTGAAACTGGAAAAAATAAATCTCTGAATATGAGGCTCCACTTCTACTTAAATATGTGGCGTCCTCCAAAGACTTGTCGTCCATGTGTCGTGTACCCCATGTACCCTCACTTAAAGCGGCCCTGATTTAATATACAGAGCCGATTTTCAGCCATGAAAGATGTTTACAAAACTTTTTAGGCCCCTATCACTTTTATATACATAACTGTAGATTCTTATTTAAAAAGGTGTTTACATCATTTACTGCACCTAATGCTAGTTGCAAATTTAAGATTGCAATATTTTGTTGATCTAATTTACTTTATTCAAAATTGCATACCAAATTCTAATTAAACAAATAAATGAAAATGTAGAATATTTCGCTTCATATACGAATCGTTTTAATGAGTCACTACAAATTTCTTGAGCCTTTGGCGTTTTTGTAACCCTGGCGCCTATGTGCGCCGGCATATCTGCACCCGTAGGCTGCGGCCCCTGACATCAGGACAAAAAATCTTGATCCATAATAAAGTTGAATAACTATTATTAAAAGAACTTTGTACTTCCTTATTCAAATTTATTTGTAATGACCCGTTTCGTTTTATAGCATCTTCAGGTTTTACAGTTATAAAAAAACAAAGAATAACTTAATTTATAAAATCATAAATAAATTTGCTTTTATTATTTTATAGTACTTGAAGATGCTATAGCGGAACCGGTCGTTACAAATTAATTTGAATAAGAAAGTACAACACTTTTAATAATAAAAAAAATCTAGTTGCTTCATTGCGCTTAGCTGGTAATGAACGAATATCGGTCTTTTATAACTAATGAATAACTGTCTTAATTTATGCCGAGTTTTGTCTAGATGTAATTAATATCCATAGTTTAATAAATTATAGTATACAAGAAGTGAAACGTACTATGTGAAAACCATGCACCGACAGGCGCGTCCGTTAAACCACCACCATATGAATATGGCGCACCAGCTGATGCAGTGAAAATATTCCGCTGGAACATTGCTAAGCCTTGAGCCGCATAACCGGCATCCGGCATATGTCCAAAATAGGATTTGTGTTGATAAGGTAGACTACTACGTTGTGTGCGTTTCATTCGTCGGCGTCGCTTGAAATTCCCATTCTCGAACATTGTTTCAATCGTATGATTCGGCGCTAACGCCCAGTAGTTGCCCTTACGTTCTCCACCGCCTTCACGTGGCACCTTGACGAAACATTCATTCAAGCTGAGATTGTGACGAATTGAATTTTGCCAGCCTAGATTAGGAAAGAACATTAGTAACTTTATGTGGAAATAGTTGTCTGATCACGGCAATATTGCGACAAGATGTGGGAATTTGTTTCATACACTTCTTTTTTCGGTAAATATATGGAATAGGGATTTCGTGATATATGCACTTCAACCATTGAATTGCATTAGATTAGTTCCTATTGTAAATACCAAAAGATTCGATATTAACAATGCGAGGAATGTCGTATTAATACAAGATGCGAGGTATAAAGTGTCCCAAATTCAAGACACTATAGATATTGTTTATTTACTATAGAACCCTTAATAATCTAAACATATTTTATTTTTCAGAAAACATCTCAGTTTTTGTTGTATTCACTCCTTGCTTTGATAATTCGATCAAGTCTGAAGCGCTCACTTTAACGAATCACAACTTCCATATATTTTAATGAAAGGCTTGGCTTCTAAAAAAACTCCATCGGATTTGCATCTGGTGTATTCGGAAGCCATTGTTGAGCCGAATTGAATTGCGGAAAATTCTCTCGTGATTCACATGAGCTTTATGCGACGGTATAGAATCTTGCTGGAAACCACATGACTACCTGGATCAACTGGTTCAAAGCAGCTTCCAAATTGGCATTTACCTTGACGCCGAGTTCCAAAAATACAAGCAGAGAGCGCCCATTAGCAATAACTGCGGTCCGTACCATCACCTGAGCAGGTGAATAACCTCTAGTGTATTAAAATTCTCGTTTGATCTTTCACTTAGCCATACCTTATCGTTTTGTTTGTTTACAAACTGCTCAGTGGTGAAAATAGTTTTATTAGGAAACACAATATTTGAAATTTCAACAACCGTATGCAAGAATTTCAACGCTTTCGCACTTTCCATGCGTACCTTCAGCTGTTAAACTTGTGTATCATGTAATTCTTTAAATAAAGATGATTTTTCAATATTTGCCGAACACTACAGTCAGCTAAATGCATTTACTTTGTTGATTTTTGGGGGTTTACTCAGATTTCGTAGTTACAACTATATTGGTATTATTAAAAAATATTGGGGCTCCGAAATAGAAACTGCTACTAGTCCAAATATGATTCCTAATGTGAAGTGTAATTTCGACACTTCAGTTTAGGGATCATATCTGGACTAGTAACAGTTTGTTTTTCGGAAGGCCACCATAGCATTTTTTTATAATACCTGTATAATTTTTAATAATACTGGTATTATAAAAAAATGTTATTTGGCACTGCACTTTAGGGATTATTTCTGGACTATTAACAGTTTTTTTCGGAAGGCCACCATAACATTTTTTATAATACTGGTATTATTAAAAAATGCTACGGTGGCCTTCCGAAAAAGAAAACTGTTAGTCCAGATATGATTCCTGCAGTGAAGTGTCGAAATAGACAACTACCCTGTTTTTTATAATACCAGCATTTCTATAATACCAGTATGATAAAAAAATGCTATGGTGGCGCTTCGAAAAAAACTCTTACCAGTCCAGGTAGGATCCCTGTGAACTGTCGAAATGATACTTTACTTTAGGGATCCTATCTGAACTAGCAATAGATTTTTTTCATAATACCAGCATTTTTTTATTATACCAGTTTTATAAAAAATGCTATTGTGATGCTTTGAAAAAAACTACTACTAGTCCAGATATGATCCCTAAAGTGATGTATCAAAATGACACTTCATTTTAGTGATTATATCTGAGCTAGTAGCAGTTTTTTTGCATAATACCAGGATTTTTTATAATAAGAGTATTATAAAAAGAAGCTATGATGGCGCTCCAAGAAAACTGCTACTAGTCCAGATATGATCCCTAAAATAAAGTGTCATGGTTTTGCATAATACCAGCATTTTTTAGAATACCAGTATTATAAAAAATGCCATGGTTGGGCTCCGACAAAAACTGTTACTAGTCCATATATAATCCTTAAAGTGTCATTTCACTTTAGTGATCATATCTGGGCTAGTGGCAGATGGGCAGATGGCAGATGGAAAATGTATAATAAATAAAATCAATGTTATTAGTAATA
Organism: Adranes taylori; assembly: GCA_009867245.2. Classification (NCBI taxonomy): domain Eukaryota; kingdom Metazoa; phylum Arthropoda; class Insecta; order Coleoptera; family Staphylinidae; genus Adranes; species Adranes taylori. Next base: position 10,919 of record WYDF02270280.1, on the reverse strand, counting down.
GTACTTATATCACAATTAAAATAAAATAAAACACAATTCTCATATATTCTCTTCCAGGAAGCAGGGAAGACTTACCCTCATCCCACAAAGCACTCAACTCCCCCTTTCTATCTTCACTACCACGTCCTCCTTCCTATTTTCCCCTTCTTTAAATCCCACCCCATTCTTCCATTTTTTTGCCCATAAACCTATAAATCCCTCATTTCATTAGATCTAAGTTCTCCCCATCATCTTCATCATCTTCAACCATGTCCCACCCCATTCAATCTTCCTTAAAAATTCATACTTCCTTTCATCTCCCTATTCAATCTATTTTAATCATCTCAACTTTTTCATTCACCTACTTACATTTATTAATGTCTACTACAATCTTCTTCATGATTCCAATACCATTCCCTTCTTTTCCCAAGCTGACCCTCCAGTTTCCCCCAAATCTTTCTCATCCGCACTCCATTCAATCCCTTCACATTCCTTCATCCAATGACACCAATTCTCCTCTTTTTTTACATACTCTACACAATCTATTTTCTTCTTTCAGCCAATGTTTATTTCCCCCTTCCTCACTTCCACATCTAAACCTAGCAATTACTTTTTTATCCCCACTGAATTTAAATATCTAGCTATCCCCTCCTCATCCATACTCCATCTATATCTGCAATTATACCTACTTTCATTAACTTTTCCATACCTCTCTTGCTTCTCAATATCTCGCATCCTTTCAGTAAATCCCAGATAATATACCCTCCTCCTAATATCTTCTCATGCCACCTACTCGTGGATCATCCAATTCTCCTATTCAACTTTTTTCTGCTTTCAGTCCATACATTCTCACCCCCAGTCTTTCGTACTTTCATCATCCCTTCAATGTATACTTCTTTCACCAACCTCCACTCTATCCTTCAATACTTTCTCTTCAAAATTCACCATTCCTTTCACTACATTTATCCAATACTTATAAATTCCTGTCTCCTGCATCACTATCTCATTTTTAGTATTTCTTTTCAATCCTAGCATCCTTTTTATGCACCCATCTACCACTCTCCCCTTTCTGTCTCTTTCTTCCACGGCCCATACCTTCGCTCCATACATCAATATACTTTTCACGCAGACTTCCATTATCTTCATTCTCATTCCCACTGACACTCCAAATTTCCTGTCCCAAACCACCCTCATTCTTTCAATCAGTCCCATTGCTTTCTTGGATACCATCTCTACATGTTCCTTGCATGACCCATTCTAAGTCAAAACTAAACCTACATATTTAAACTTCTTCATACACTCAATTCTCTTTTCCCCATACTTAAACACATCATTACGACAATCTCTCCAACCCTTCTTACACACCATAATTTTAGTCCTTTCTACATTCAGTTCCAAACCCCTTCTATTCATATAACCTTTCAACCTCCCAATCACTTCTTTCATTTCCTCCCTAAACACTCGCCATACATACAACGTCATCGGCATAAGTTAGAGACCAAGCTTTATGTTCTCCAATCAATATCCCCCCAGCTTGACCATTTTTCAAAACACCTTGTAGGTCAGGCAAGTATAATCTGTAACAAAACTGCACAATATTCCAAATACTTTGAAAATCAGGAGAAGGTGAAAAAGAATAACACAAACGGAACAAAAATAAAAAAACAAACTTTACGAAAATAAGAAAGAACTAAAAGATAAAAATAAATAAAGCTTGTTTCTTAGAAGCCCCGTCAACGGTCTGGGAAGTCAGTGACAAAGTGAGACAATATTCCTGCTCTTTTGATGGTTTCACCCCTTTCTTTTTAAATGCTCAATCATTACATTTTTCATTATCTTCAATAGTTCATATCTAGGGTTCTTTCTTTCTCCAACACTTTCTCCAATTTTCCAATATAATCCTTTCCCGCATGTTTCACTCTATTCCATTACATTCTTTCACTCAATACTCCCATCTTCTCTTTTTTCTTATGTATCTTTATCTTGCTCCAATCTCCTTCATCCAGTACTTATTCCCTCTTTCTCTCCATTAACACATCTAAACCTTGTAAGCATCCTTTTTTTCTTTCATGCCTAACTTTGACAGTAGGTATTCTAGCATTTCCTCCTCGACTAGTATGTACTTATTTTTTCCTCCCTTTCCGGTTGTTCCACATCCTACATCTTCTTTTCTACCTCTCATAACGTTCCTTTCACCATTCATTTGCACCACCGACTCCTTCATAGACCATCCTATTCCCTCATATTTTTCTATCTCTACTATATTTATTTATTCCTCCTTCTGTTTTGTCCTCTTCCTTGGCCAACATGTACAATATTTTCACAAGTCTACCATCTACATCTTTCATCTACGTCTTTCCAACCGTCTCACCGACCATTTATACATATCTAACTCCTATATCATTATTTCGTTCCGCGTGGATCTTTCCAGACCTATTATTCGCTTCATTATTCCTCTATCTCCCTTCTTTCTTTTACCGTGCACATTTTCGCACCATACATTAATATACATACTTCTGACACACACCTCCATTGTCCTTAACGTCATACTAACCTCATACTCACAAACCTTCTTTCTTTCAGCCGCCACTTTTGCTTTCATTGACAACATCCGTGCATGTTCCCTGCTTCCCCCACTACTACTCAGGCAGTAACCAAGATAATTGTACTCCTTGGCACATTCTATTCGTCCACCCTTCTTACAAAATACATCCTTCTTGCTTTCTGTCTCTGCTCTTTTGCATACCATTATTTTAGATTTTTTCCTCTCTATCCTCTCTATCACCTGTATTTCTCTATTTTCTCTCTATCACTGCAAATTGCAAGTATAAGTCACTTCAAAATATACCATTTTTTGTTCTGAATTGGTTATTAGGCATTTTATCCGTTCGATACTTTCTCAAGGATATCTATAGCAGGAGATTTTTATTTTCACCTTGTCTCAATTGCCTCAACTTCAACTCACACTGAAATCCATGTTCAAATTCATGCTTAACTCGAATCTTCAACTTGCCTGCTTTTTTGTCTCAGCATTTGCTCCACATCTTTATGCAATTGTACCAATTTATCCGTTTTTTTTTTATTTTTCCTAACTAACGATTTCTTTCCTTTTTATTTGACTTGGTTCATCAAATAAGAAGATTGATCAAACAAGAAATAAGACAAATAAAGTAAACATGGACAAAAAGGTATTTTTATATTTTCAAATCTTGGGATAATATTTTTAATAGATATTAAATACATATGTTCATAAAATTAAAAACGTATCTAGGTAAACGTACAAAAAATGGTCTAATAGTGAAAGTATAGTAATAGGTAATGTAATAAGATTCATACCCTTTTTTGTAGTATGTCGAAAATATGGAAAATGTTTCATAATATGCGAATAAATTTCCGACAATGTTGCTTTCTGTTCCCTTTGTTGTGTAATTGCCATACATATTAGTGCCACATACGAATATCCCGGTTTCTTGTCCTTTCCTTCGCCACCTACCGAGGATGAAGGTTGAGGCGATTGAATTTTGCCTCCACTACTCGTTGTACTTGGCTGCTGATCGAGACCTGAACTCAGACCGCCGCCACTGTTAGAGGAATGCGATAGGATGGGTTTTTGTGGATCATCCGATTCTGTACATTCCGTATTTGATGTGATCGAGGTTTCGGGAATGAGATGCGATATACGGCTGATCGGATGGTGGTGATTGTGGTCATGATTATGGAGGGAGATATGTGCATGGTCAGTTGTATATGGTGGGGAATTTGAGGATAATGCTGAAAAATGAGAAATGAAATTCTTGCATTTACTATTTGTTAACTGCGCAATTAAATAAAAAAATAACTTGACCAAATCAACAACGGCTCAACACTTCTGGTTTTAAATAACTATACATATATATATTGGATTACTTTATCGGCTGCCCTGAAAACATTAACGGCTGACCAAACATTTTTACTAATCTCGTTTAGTAAATTTACCATATACTGTTACGAGAGAGAGGCCCGTGCACCAAAAGGCTACTTACTATCTTTTAAAGTTTTGCAGATCTGCTACTGGTTTCCACCTTTATTTAACCATGATTTCTAAAGCTTTCAACAGAAAACTAAGTAGTTCTCAGCAGTTTGAAGGATTAATTAATTTTGGAACACAAGCGGGATATTAATCTAACCATATCATTCCATGGTACAATTGGCAAAATGCAAATGCTTAAATTTAACAGAAGAAAAGTATTTTCAGTGCGCCTGGAAGTGAAAGACAGTTCAGAACTCATAGGTTTTTATAATGCAGGAGTCTCAGAAAAAATGACGAACAAAATTTTATCACCAAATGACATCTCCAGAAACTGTAGGAAGAAATATTAACCAAATGTAACTGCTCTGTAACGGACGATAAAGATAAACCTTGCATGATTGATTAATAGTAGTAATTATGAGGTCCAGGACTTCTAGACAAACGGTAGTAGAAGATCGCGAATTTCCATTTGTTACGCTGCAATTTCCCATTGTAACCATGCAAATGGAAATTGCAGCATCAGAAATCGAAATTTCATCGTCACAAATGGAAATTGCAACTTTACAAATGTAAAATGCATCATTACAAATGGGAATTGCAGCTTTACAAATGTAACATGCAGCGTTACAAAAGTAAAATGAGATAATGTCATAAATGAAATAAGGTTACATTGATAGGTACACTTTGGTACACTTTTAGATTTTGGTACACTTTTAGATGCAGAGTTCTATTCGAAATTAAACTTTCAGTCTTAAAGCCACAACAACAAATGATTTGTTGTACCGAATTCTTCTTTAGAAAATTGATATTTGTTGTTTTTTTTAAGTTGTCTGGAATACTTAATTTACTTGAGTCCGTAGTAGTACAGGCTCATGAATTCAATCGGTCTCTCCAAGACCTTATCACATTCTACATTTGCAACACTGCAGTTTACATTTGTATCGCTGTATTTTCTATTTGATTTTCTACAATAGGAAATTCCAGTGTTACAAATGGAAATTGCAGCGTAAGAAATGTAAAATGCAGAGTTGCAAAATGCTTCGTTACAAATATACAATGGGATAAGATCTCGGCGAGACTGGGGATGGGTAGAATCCACGATTACCTACCACTCTCTGTGTAGAACGCGGATTCTACCCGTCCCGCCGAGGCCTCATCTCATTTTACACTTGTAACGTTACAATGGGAAATTGCAGTGCTATGAATGGAATTTGTAGCGTTAACCAATGTAAAATGCAGCGTTACAAATGTAAAATGCAGCGTTACTAATGTAAGATGCAGCATTACAAATGTGAAATGCAGCGTTACAGATGTATAATATGATAAGATCTTAACGCGACGGCGGGAAGGGTAGAATCCGTGATCCCCTATTACTATCTGTGTACAACGCAAACTCTACCGGTCCCGTCGAGACCTAAACTCATTTTGCATTTGTAATGCAACATTTTGCATTTGTTACGCAACATTTTACATTTACAACACTGCAATTTTGATATTTAACGCTACATTTTCCATTTGGATCGTTACAATGGGAAATTTCAGGGTTACAAATGGAAATTGCAGCGTTACAAATGTAAAATAGTAGCATTACAAATCTAAATTGCAGCGTTACAAATGTTAAATGTAGCGTTATATATGTGAAAGGCGACAAAATCTTGGCGAGACAGGGGCGGGTAGAATCTGCGATTACCTACTACTGCCCGTGTAGAATGTGGATGGTACCAGTCTCGCCGAGACCACATCTCATTTTAGATTTGTAGCGCAGCATTTTACATTTCTTACGCTACATTTTACATTGGTAAAGCTGCAATTTCCATTTGTAACACTTCATTTCCCATTTGTATTGCTTCGTTTTCCATGTACAACGTAACCATGGGAAATTGCAGTGTTACAAATGGAATTTGAGTCATTACAAATGGAAATTGCAGTCTTACAAATATAAAATTCAGCGTTAAAAATGGAAATTGCAGTGTTACAAATGCAAAATGCAGCCTTACAAATGGCAATTGCTGCGTTACAAATGCAAAATGCAGCGTTATAAATGTAAATTGGGATAAGATCTCGGCGAGACGGCAGGAAGGGTAAAATCTGCGATCCCCAACTGCTGTCTGTGTAGAACGCGGATTCTACCCGTCCCGCAAATCCCTGAACTCATTTTGCATTTATAATGCTATATTCTATATTTTCAACGCTGCAATTTACATTTGTAGCACTAGATTTCCATTTACATAGTTACAATGTAATACTATAGCATTACAAATGGAAATTGCAGCGTTACAAATTTAAACTCCAGAATTACAAATGGCAATTACAGAGTTACAAATGTAAACTGCAGCGTTACAAATGGAAATTGTAGCATTGCAAATGCAAAATGGGGCGTTACAAATGTAAAATGGGTTAAGATCTCGGTGACATGGCGGGAAGGGTAGAATCCGCGATTCTCTACAACTGTTCGTGCAAAACGCGGATTCTACTGGTCCCGCCGATATCTTATCTCATTTTACATTTGTAACGCTGTATTTTACAATTATAACGCTGCATTTGGATTTTGCATTTGTAACGCTGCATCTGTAACGCTGCAAAAATGGAAATTGCAGAGTTAAAAATGTAAAATGGGATAAGACCTCGGCGGGACGGTGGGACGGGTAGAGTCCGCAATCTCCTACTACTATCCGTGTAGAACTCCTGGACCCAGTAAATTACTACATTATACAATTACGCAAGGTTTATCTTTATCGTCCATCACAGTGCAGTCACATTTGGTAAAAATTTCTTGCAGTTTGTGGAGATAAGTTTTGTATCTAAATAACAAGCGAGGTAAGATGCATATTATATCTGACCGGATTTCATTCTGTCGGTTCTACCAAGTCATATATTATAAGACTTGGAACACTGACTCATTCAGCGGGGAGGCGTAAAGGATCATTTTTTTGCGAAATATTAGAGATTAGTCCGAGAAGTAGCAGATATAAGAAAGAACACACAAAAATTTGGGAAACATATCTTTATTTATCTACAAAGTCTCCTTTTAGCTCGCTACACGTTTTTCCTTTTAGTCTTCTGTTAGCTCAAAATACTAAATGTCCTTGAATTTGGCTATTTAGGCGTGTTAACGTTTCTTTGGTGCCATTATACCTAGGTGCGCCTCTGGCCGATACCCTATTTATAGTGAGATTAATCGAGGTCCTCAAAATAGCCATCAACCGCAGACTCCACTTCTTCATTGTTGGCGAATTGTTTACACGTTTGGAAACAGAGAGTAATACGAGGGGTCTAAATCTGGCAAATAGATTATGAGGAAACAATACGAACTCTAACTAATTGATTTTGACCATCGCGATAACGGATGTAACTAGCCGTTGAAACTAGCCGTTGATTGTTTTTCTTTTCAACAGCCAATCAATTAAAGTTATCCCAAAAAACTTGCCCCATGACCTTGCCCGAAGATAGAACTGTTTTCGCCTACTTGGGAGCTGATTCTCCCCTTACAGTCAATTGTTTTGACTATTCTTTCATCTCAGGTGTGAAGTGATGGACCCATGTTTCATCCATGGCTATGAATCGACGCAAAAACTTGACACAATTTTTTTCTATGTTTACAAATTCACTGAGAGCGTTTACTGTTGATGGCTGCCAAATAAATACTAAACAACGTAGAGTCGACAAACGTCAAAGTTAAGCTTTATAAGGTTTATACTGTCTACCATAGTCAATCTTTTCAAACAACAATCGCCATCTATACGTCAAGTCTGGCAGTTCTGAAACTATTCTTGTATATAATGCTATAATATTCAAGTCTCTCATTCCCTCCTCAAAATTTCGGGCTGCGCCAGTGAGGTATAAAGATTATTTGAATTTTGACATAAAGATAGCTATAAAGGATTAATACTTACTTCTGGAACGTTTTGTCGAAGATTCAAGGTAATCGTCTAAAAGCGGTCGTTTCCTTGGATTAATACTCAGCGTATTGACAGCGGATGCGGTTACAGCTGTACTCAGCGTATTTGAATATAAATCTGAAAAAAGAAAAGTTGTGCAAATTATAAGTTTAACTGATATAAAGAGAGTGGAGGACTGGTAAGCTCAATATTTCGTCTTCCTTGAGATTATGAAACAAAAACAATTTGGGGAAATTTATAGAACCGTCGTAAATCGAAGGTAACTGCTGTAGCAAAAAAAGTCAAATCATGTTAAAGAAAATTAAATTTTTACTTTTACTTCATCGTCCTACCTTTTTCTTTACTTCCTTTAAAAATTTCCTCATCACTCCAAGCCCTTTACCCGAACATACTCTACAAATCTTAGCCTCTTCCTGCTCTTGCTCATTCCATTCTATTCCTGTACATTCTTTCATCCAAAGCTGCCATCTTTCCTCTTCCTCATAACAAATCCTACACATTCTCTTGTTGCCATGCATCCAGTACTTAGCCTCACTCTCTTCGCTTCAACATCTAAACCTTGCTATCATTCCCTTATCTTCCATCCTGCCTCTACACCTTAAGTGCTCAGGCATATACCTCCTTCCGCTCTTATTAATTTATACCTATAATCATACCTATTTTTCCGTAATCTTCCTTCTCTCTCTTGCTCTCTCTTGCTTTTCCACATCTTTCATTCTCTCTTCTACTTAATTTATTAAAGTCGAAAGATAAAATAGCAAATGTGGAGGGAAAATACTTGTTAGAATGGATGGAAAAGGAGGAATTGACTGTGAGGAACGGATATATGAATGGAGATTGAGATGAAGGGTTAACATTTAGAGGGCATAGAGGTGGATCAGTATTTGATTATGAGTGATACTGCAAGAGTATATCAGAATATATAGGGATAGAAAATAAGGATGGAGTTTGATCCGATAGATTTTTAGTAGCATTTTGAGAAAGGGAGTTATAAGGAAAAAGAGGGCGTGAGCAACGGGATAGAGTTGGAATGAAGGAGAAAAATAAGAATGACACGGAGGCTGTAAAAAGTAAAATTGGATGAGATTGGAAGCATGAATGAGGTAGTGGAAGAGATAAAGAAAAACTTTTGAACAGAAAAGAAGCAGGAGAGAGTTTAAAGAGAAGGACAAGGAGCTCCTATAGGATAGATGAGCGATGGATTTCTCGTATATGAACTTTCGCTCCAACGCGTGCAAGTGTAGGAGGGAGTTCCTATAACTTATTGTAGAGCCTCTGTCGAAACGGTTCTGTAAGCAGAGCTTACTCCAATCAGCCATATACTTTAGGCTTTAGCTACTAGGGTTCGCATATTAGTTGAGTTCGTTGCTACAAATCATATTGGTGTACCATATAAGATGATTGGATTAGTTGTTCAGGCGCGTAAATTCCTTTTTTTTTGTCGACTCCCAACTGTAGGCATCAACTTGTTTAGTTGCAGTTGTGCATGACTGTGGTATTTGCACCAGCTTCCTGCTTGCCATCCAATCTGTCACTCTTAATTTCTGATATCGCTATTGTACACGTGACTTAACCAATCATTGACAAATTCAATAAGTGTTGTCCTCCGTGTATATAAACCTTTATTGGCATTATTCAAAATAAACATCACATAAACGCAAACCTTATTTAACACATTACATATGGTATAATTCCAAAAACCTTTACATATCTAACTTAAAGCTAGTTCCTAGCTGGCGTAAATAGGGAGCTTTATTTTTCTTTTTTTAATTTCTCTCTTTTGTATCTTCCCCTTCACATTCCCATCTATCTTTTCTCCTTTCACTTTATACTATTCATTATCGTTTTCATTATTCTCAATCCCTTATCTTCCTCTTCCCATGCATAACCTCAAATGTGTAGATATTGATCTTTCTTCTTCTGACTTTATCATACCTACAAATTCCTTTACTCAGTGTTCCCATCCCTCCTCGGCCATACCATATACCCTGCATTTTCTATGTTCCTAATCCATCCAATACTCATTACCTTTTTCCGCACTCCGACATCTAAACCTTGCAATCATCCTTTTTTCATTCATATCCAGTCCATACCTCATATAACGTGGCAACCCTCGCTCAACTCTAACGTATCTGTATATTCTGTTATTTTAATCTTCCCTATCTTCGTTTACGTCTCTTGTCGCTCGAAGTCTTTAATTTTTTCTTCTACTTCAGATACAATCATCGGACCTTTCTTTATTTTTCTGGTTCCCAAACTCAAGTGACCTAAACGCTCATATGCTTTTATTCGATCTTTACTTCACCCATTACTTCCTTCCTTCCTTCCTTCCCTCCTTTCACTCCCTTCACAACTCACGCCGGTTCATCCATCTTCACGTTCCATTCATACTAAACCATTTTCTTGAATCCATTTACCCAACATCTAAACTTCCGCGCATTATCCAGAATGTTTTCTCCAGGTGTAGACATTTCCAATCTTAATATACGTTTTATAAACCCTACCTAAACACATTCAATCTTCTCCCTTTTTTTCACCGTCCATACTTCAATTCCCTATAACATAATACTTCTTATATATACATCTAATATCATTAATCTCATCTTCACTGAATCTCCGGATCATTCATACCATATACACCTCAACCTTTCCGTTGCTATTCTCGCTTTATTTGCTCCCATAAACGTGCTAAACTTTTCACAGTTTTTATCTATTTTTAATACCTTCTAATTCAAATACATCCTCTGTACTATCTCTTTCTCACTTCTTGCACACCATAATTAAAGTGTAATCCACATTTACTTTCAATCCCCATTTTTCATATATCCCTTCACTCTTTTTATCATTTTATTCATCTCTCCTCTTTCTTCCCCGATACACACTATGTTTCTACGTAACTAAGTAACCATATTCTCCCTTTTTCAAACATTTTGCCACCTGATTGACCATATTGTAGATTTTTTTCCAAATCTGAAAGATATATATATATATATAATGTATTATATTTGTTACGTGCTCCATTATAAATATTT